>JANQDE010000463.1:31667-44918 GCA_037157785.1 Cephalotes varians
CTCCCCTTCTCTCAGCGCTCGCCGTGGAGAGGGGGCCCGTGCTCGGCGGTGGTGGGATGCCGGCGCTCGCGGATGTTCGGGATGCTGCGAGCGGTCCCGAAAGCGGACTTAGCCGTTAGCGGCTTTGAAATTTGACGCGATTCGGCGCGTCGTAACGATGCATCTTCGTCCGTAAAGATGCATCGTTACAATCTAATCTACTATTTGTAT
The DNA here is from genome assembly GCA_037157785.1 of Cephalotes varians. Classification (NCBI taxonomy): domain Eukaryota; kingdom Metazoa; phylum Arthropoda; class Insecta; order Hymenoptera; family Formicidae; genus Cephalotes; species Cephalotes varians. The sequence continues at coordinate 31,878 of JANQDE010000463.1, forward strand.
AAAATTACTCAGTCCAAATAATATGTATATCATTTATAAAAGATTTGAAATCAATAAATGGCGCCAAGTTTCATCCTATTATCTTGACAGCTAAACATACGCTAAACTTGACGCTGTTAAACTTTGAAATAAAAACGAGAAATTTCGATTTAAAAAGAATTTCTTGCATTGTTGTATATTATTAAAGCGAATATACGGAATAGGTTTAAGATATTTAATACAAAAGTTTATGTTTTATACATAAACTCAACCGCCCACATGGGTTTTTGTGACAGATTATGTATTTTAATAATAATTATACACTGTCTGGGTTGCAACTTCTAGGCAGTTAAGTCCCAAGCAGGTAGGATATGTTATTTTTTTAATAACCAGTACTGTCTGTACACCCCACTGTCCACATGGGTTTCTGTGACAGATTATGTATTTTAATAGTAATTATATATTGTTTGGGCTGCAACTCCTAGGCAGTTAGGTCCCAAGCAGATAGGATATGTTTTTTTTTTGTTCGGGGCACCATAGCCGTATCAATGTCGTCAATCGGGACGGTGGCCAATCGGGACGGTGGTCAATCGGGATGGTGGTCAATATTGTTGTGGTCAATCGGGACGGTGGTCAATCAAGATGGTGGTCAATCGAAACGTGGTCAATCGCAACGTGTTCAATTGCAACGTGGTCAATCGGGATTGTGGTCAATATTAACGTGGCTAAACGGATGCCACCCGCATGTAGATACTCGTTCCGGTTTCGCGGCACTATAAATATAATATAAATAATAAATGGAACGTATTAGAAATAAAGGAACAATTTCGTCCTCTCTATTAATTTCGTCCTGTCAATTAACAAATTCTATAAAAGCAACTGGTCTATATCAGATTGGTCTATTGTCCGCCTGTAGAATATTGAGTTATTATAAACAACTAGAGTAAAGTAACCATCTTGCTCGGTTCATAACTATTCATTAACAAATTTAACAGAAGCAGCTTCTCGATATCGCCGCTTGTTATATATTAAGTTAAGGAATTGGAGTAAAATAGCTGTCTTGCCTGGCTCATAACTGTTAATTCAACTAAAGCAGCTAGTCGATAACTTTATTTATTGTTAAATCGAGTTATAAACAATTGGAGTGTATTAGAAGTAAAGTAACCGTTTTACTCTATAACTGTTAATTAACAAATTCAATAAAAACAGCTAGTTCATATGACCCGATTGTTAAACATTGTGTTATAAATAATTCATGTAAAGTGATTATCTTACACGGTTCATAACTCTTAATGAACAAATTCAATAGAAGCAGTTAGTCGATATCGTCGTCCGATTATTAAATATTGAGTTATAAGCAATAGAGTAAAATGACCATCTTACCTGGTTTATAACTGTTAATTAACAAATTCAGCTAAAGCAGCTAGTCAATATTATTATCCGATAATTAAATATCGAGCTATAAACAATTAAAATGTGTTAAAAATAAAATGACTGTTTTGCCTGGTCTATAACTGTTAATTATCAAATTCAGTAGAAGCAGCTGGTTTATATCGTCGTACGATTGTTATACATATATTGAGTTATAAACAATTGGTTAATTAACAAATTCAGAGAAAACAGTTAATCGATATTGTCGTTCGATTATTAAATATTGAGTATGTACAAGTGGAATAGGAAGGAACTAAAGCAACTAGTCGACAGTTATTCAGTTATTAAATATCGAGCTATAAACCATTGAGAGTATGTTAGAAAAGTAAGTGTTAGAAATGAAATGACGTCTTGCCCAGTTCAATTAAGAATCAAATAAATAATTGTTAATTAATAAATTCAGAGAAAATAGCTAGTTAACAAATTTAGAGGACGCAGTTAGTTAATATTATCATTCGATTGTTAAATATCGAGTTATAAACAATTTGAGCGTATTAGAAGTAATAATAAAGAAACTGTCTTGCCTGGTTTATGAGTGTTAATTAACAAATTTAGCTAAGCCAGCTAGTACTGTTATCCGACTATTAAATATCGTCATAATTGGAGTATATTAAAATAAAGAGTTAGTCTCATTTGATTTATTATTGTTAATAACAAACAGAGAAATTCTATTGTTATCCGATTATTAAATATTGAATTATGTACAAGTGGAATGCATAGAAAGTATAAATATACGTCACGGCGTTCGCGCCACTGCCCGTAACGAACGGCACTCGGCGCTCGGGAAGTAAACACTATTCGCTTTCTTCGTCGCTCTTTCGCTGTCTACCTTGCTCTTTCGCTCTCTCCTTCGCTCTTTCGCTGTCTCCCTCCCTCTTTCGCTCTCTCCTTCGCTCATGTAAACTTGCGTCAGAAGTTGCAGTTGGACATGGCATCGATTTAAATTTTTTTTTTTTTCGAAAAAATCGCTCGAAAATCGGCTATAGAATCGGCAAATTTCAATTTATCGAAAAAGTCATACGATGCTCACTAGAGAATCTTATTTTAAAGCTACAGTTAAAATTTGAAGACAATCGGATAAAAATTGAAGGAGCTATCGGTACGGCAAGCTCGAAAAACATGATTTCGAGAAAAACGCGTTTAAAGTTGCACTGATTTTTATCCATTTTTATAAATAAATTTTACTACAGACGCTAAGAAATGCACGGAATCAACGATAAACATGTGTCTTTCACGAGCACAAGCAAAACACTCTGTTGTGTATTCTAACAGACTTTCTGGAAACAGCTATTTTTTCAGCTTCAAAATAGTAGAGCTGTCTATTTTCTGGCTCTACAACTATGTTCGGAAAATCGATTTCTTGGACCATTTAAAATTTCTTTCCTTCACATAAAACCTTTTGGATATCATTTTTGGATAATTTACAGAGCATTTAAGCAAATAAAAAAAAAACGTAAAAAAAGTCACAAGGTGATATTACCTCTTAATATTAATCAAATTAGCGAAAACAATGTGAACATTAACACGTTGAATGCCACGCTAGTTTTACAGGGATTGCCCGTGGCACCACGATGAATTTTTATTAATACAATTATGTTGAAATATTATCTACAACAGAGTTACGATGTATTTTATATGTTTTATACTGCATTAATTTCTTCAAACCATTGTAGTAATGATGGTAATAATGAAAAATTGGAAAGTATTGACATTTGTTTAAATTATGTATTTCTACTAATCTTGGCGCGGTCACCGGCGCGGTCACCGGTGGCCCCCACGGCGCTACCGCCAAGTTGAGTGTCGGTCACCGGTGACCCCCATGGCATTCAACGTGTTAAAAATAGCATAAAATCAATAGGAAAACTCCAACTAAAACATGTAATCGACAACCCTATGAAATTGATCGACCTCAGCAAAAGCGAAATAGATAAAAAATTGGAAAAAGACAAAGATAATATATTTCAAAATAAATATTTCATATACCCTGTAGGAAGTATAACTCTTGTAATAGCAGTATTCACTGTTATAGGAATAACCATATATATAAAACCAGAAAATATAAGGGATGCAAAAACACGGCACTGTCGTCCTCATAGAAATAAGTAAACGATTATACAAATAAACTTCGGGAAAAATACATGTAATAAGTACTTTAAGACATAAATAGAGATAAGGAAACTCGACCCTCTCGTTTTCTTCTATTAAAGGAGGAGGGATGTCATGAGTGCATTCCTCACAACATAGCGCTTAGCGCCTAGCTAATACGCGTGCCGCGATACGCGGGTCTCTAATTTCGCTTATTACAATCATGATTGACTTTGACTGCGGCAAGACGAAACTAGCCCGAAGGTCGCAGACCCCCCAAGGAAGTAACTGCGACCTTGCTAACGATGCCGGTGCTAATCGGAAGAATCGGCCTAGCAATCGGCTAGGCATTATAAAAACGATGCGCCGAAAGAAGGCGTGGGACAATCCTAATCAGGAAACGGAGGGTCGGTCCGTAAAATTAAGTTACGCAAGTGTAAACTTTTATTTTCTTTATTAAAAGAGTGAATAAAAAGTGAAGGTGTACATCACAGCCGCCTTTCCCCCCGGAATTCTGTGAACAGTGCCAGTGCGGCACAACAATTTTAAAATATTCTAAAAAATTAAGCGAGTATTATGTAAATTTCAGAATGAGTATTTATATAAATTTCAGAATTTTCCAGAATTTCTGTATAATTTTATAACTATCTCATATTTTCTCATAGTTTTTATACGAATCGGAACACTTCAGAAGTGCTTATAAGTATTTATAATTTCTGATAAAATCTGAAAAAGTTTAAGGTTTTCAGAAATTACAGAATGAAAAATCATAAAATATTTTCGAATTTACATATATGAAAAATTTTAAGAAAATAGACTTTTCTCAATATTTCTGAAAAATGTTTTAATTTGTATAAAAATTTTGAGAAAAATGTTCAGGGCAGTTATACTGTGATAGAGGTATTATCATAAATCAAGATACAACATTGAGATAATCATATAAATATGCAACAATATTTTTGAAATTATTTTTACTTTTATTTATACATTGTATAATATCGGAACATAATATCACAAAATATCAATGCATAATAGTAAGATATTATGATGTTAGCTGTTAAAATAATTCATAACCATGTTTATATGCTTGGTAAAAATTTTTGAAACAATTTCTTAATAAAAATTATTGCATATTTATGTAATAACCTCAACATTATTAAAAAGGTCTGATTCGTGATAGCATTAGTCATGTCACCATGTCTAAGTGCACACAATGTCAGTTCTATGATTCGTGAACTTTAATCAGTAATATTTTAAAAACTATTACAGCCTCGACATTCTCATATTACAATTTTCATCTTAGAGTATATTAGAGAATACGCTTTTAAGGGCCCTTTTCTGTCTAGAGAACGTAAAATTGAGAGTTTTTAAAAGTGATTTGTAGATAAACGGTGAAATCAAAGTGTGTAATAATTTGAAGTCTTTTTTGTTGACATTTTAACATAAGTTTCACGTATTTGTCCAAGGTGTAGTGCAGTGGTGCCAAAATTTCCAGAGTCTCCACCGTTGTGAAAAATTTGTTGTCTGATAGAGCTAGAATAGAAAATCAAAATTTTTTACAATTAGTAATGAGTTCTTAACTGCATGAACTACTAAAAAAATGAAAAATAATAATTTTTTATTAAATGACGGCATTGTAAAGAAAATAGTTACTTTTTTGTTGAAAATTTCTGCTTTCTCGTTATAAATTAAAAAACTGTTCAAGTTATCAAAAAAACTCTTAGTTCATGCAGTAGCGATACTTAATTCAAACCTGCATATCAAATTTCAAATCAATCGGATTATTAATATGGAAGTTTTGTACAACGGCGACTTCAAAAACATGATTTCGAGAAAGACGCATTTAAAGTTTGATAACATGGTCAAAGCAACATAAAAAAATTTAATTTCTACTTTCATTCAACTATTCCTGGACCAAAATATCCTGTTTTTTGTAGTATTGAGATTCTTTAGTTTATCTTCTTTCACATGCTAATACTTCACAGCTATGATTTAGGCTTAAGCTTTGTGCATCGCTCATTTTGACCGTAAATAATTTTCTCTACTTTTCTCTAATTTTCTCTACCTTCAGGATCTGACAACAACCGTATGAGATATCTTATTCTACACACTTTAATGTATCAATTGAAAAAAAAAATCCTAGACCAAGAAGAGCTCTTAAAAGGAAATGTGATAGGACATCCAGAACATTTACGTTTAATACTTATTAATTATGCAATATATTTATATATTTAATATCTTTTATAGAATTCATCTTTTCTTTATATAATTCATTTTCTAATTCTTAAGGGGAAACCTCATTTAATGTGCTGAAAATTAAGTAATGTTTCGGAATTTTTTTTGAAAAACTGTACAACTAATTTTTTTGAAATTTTCACGTTTTCATATTCATTTCAATTTTATAGTACTATGAAATAACAAAAAATGTTTTGGTAGAAAAAATACTTATCCCAAAAATAATATTTATCCGGACGCGCGCGCGGAAACGAAGTTTTCACAAATGCTTCCACCGCCGCTTCTGAGGTGTTAAATCTACGCATTTTAGCTTTGATGAATGGAAATAGAAAGAAGTTACAAGGTGCCAGGTCGGGATCATAAAGTGGATGAGTCATCAATTGCATTATGAAGTAAAAACTATGTTATTCGAGCTGCGTTGTGTAATGGTGCATTGTCTTGCAGAAAGATTCGTCCTCTTGATCGTTTCTCATGTATTTTTTCGAACACAATTGATAAAATCAAAGGTAGGTATGGAAAAGCAAATAAGAGCAAACAGCGTGGTTATTGGTGCGCAAAAATCTTCATATAAATATATTCAACATAATCACATAAGTTAAAGAGTTCCAGACATTTCGGCTTCATTCAAACTATCTTCAGCGATTAAGATTGTACATAAAAGTAAAACTAATTTTCTATCATATTGTGAATGTTCCTACCAAACACCGGATTGTCACGCTTCCATATTTACCCAAAAGAGAAGATTTATCTTCAAATGTGAAAAAGTGCTTCATTAATATAAGTAGTTTTTTAACTGTAAAAAAATGGCAAAATATTATCCAATGTTTGATGGATCAATCAAGTAAAAACATAAATACATCAGAGAAGTACAGCAAACGATATAATGTCAAATAAATCAAAATATAAAATATGTTAATTTGTCAACGACTGTACAATAAATGATACGAACTGAAAGATCTTTAATATTGCCGTTACATTGGCGTAATAACAAATAAATAATTCTACAAAAATAAATTAAAATAAAGGTCAAAATAATAAAAACAGTGTACAGAAATAAAATAAAAATAAAAATATTCATTATAATTAGACATTTATATATTTATAGTCTGTTTAGAATTAATGTGTATGTTGTATATATTCTGTATCGGTTTGGTAATTAAGTCCGTTATTTTTTAATTGTATTTTGAACATTTCAGAAATAATTTGCTCTTTTTTGCCTTTCCATACCTATCTTTAATTTTATTTTTAATATCAAGAGCCCATATTGTCGTTTTTACAATTGGTAAACAAATGGTGATATATCATTTGGCACTGTGTGACGAGCTTCTAGTGGCTACATGGCTTGTGCGTCCGAAAAAGAAGCCACTATTTTCTTGCTAGAGCTTCGTCCGCGTTTCGTAAGTTTCGCTTTGTTTTGAAAAATCTATTGAGTCGATTGTCGCTTACTTTATGACTCGTAACAATAAATCCAATTTTGTCACTCGTTACGTCAAATACTGTTTTTGTTTGGGTTTGCTCGGTTGAATTTCTTGATCATTTTCTTGCATCAATCCATATGCTAGTAAACGAATACTTCCTGATGGCAAAATGATTATGCAAGATGATTCTGATTCTCATACCTATGCTCAAGAACGCCTGAATATCCTTATGTGTGCAATGGTTATTTGTCTCTATCATGGTGCGCACGGCATTGATATTTTCTAGAGTGATTGCAGTAGTAGGCTGTCCTTCACGATGCTCGCTTTGAGCGAAACATCCACGCTAAAATTCGTTGACTCACCGTTTAACAGTCGCCAAGAATGATACTTCATCGCCAAACAATCGCTTGATTTTACGCGAGCACTGTTGTTGAGTTAGCCCGTCTTTAAAATCGTGGCTCAATAATGTTCCCGTGTTAATTACATTTTTTACCAAAATGACTTTCTTTGAACTTATTGGAAAAATAGATTTTAAAAAAATTTTTAACGATTTGTCATAGCTATTCAGCTTAAAAATTGTCAAAGATACGAAATATTATCGTCGACAGCGCCATCTTACAAGAAGTAGTCGAACTGCAGAACTTTTAAAGCAATCTATGTAACGGCTTCATAAATTGGAGCATAATTGAAACACATGGTTTATTAATAAATCTTTTATTAAACCAAGTGTTTTGATCAAGAACAAGGGTGTAAGTGGAGGTTCTCTAAATATAAAATAAGGATAAGGTCGAGTCCATTGAAAGATACGAAAGATGGAACTCGTGGAGAGAGTGAAGATGTAAGATCGAGTCTAATATCGAAGCTAGTAAACTCGGGAATAAAGAATGAGGTTCGCCTTATTAACAAATCTCCAGATTCCAAGATTGGAACTAGAATTCATTAAAGAATATCGATAGGAACTCATGGATTAAGAATACAAGATCAAGTCCAACAGCCAAGCTAACAGGCTCGAAAAGAATAAAAAAAGAGGGATTATGAAAGAGAGGGAGAGATAGAGAAGGAGAGACGAAGCGAAAAATGACAAGCAAAATGGGATTAGCCGTGATATAAAATAAAAGAAAAAAAGAAAAAGGATGCGACTTACTAGTAGCTTTACGATCCGTGTGACATTCTGAACAGAAATAATGTCTTTCCAGTTGGTGTTGGTGTCAAAAGATCTGCGAGAACTGCACTCCTAGAACTTCGACTTACACAAGTTAACAACGAATGAACTTCAGCTCACTTGAGAACGCAAATTAATACATATGCACTGGAGCTCAGAGGATGACAATAACGAAAGCAACTCTTATGATGTTTTATATAAAAATTATAAATCTTATATTGAAGTTAAGGAATTGATTTCCTGTGACGATTGAAATTGATTGACTAAGGTTTTAGTTGGTGGAGTGGCTCTCCTTCTTAGCCGAATTTTAATTTCCTAAATTATTGAAGATTCTTATATTCAATCAACTCCATCTGCAATGCAAGTCATATCTTATGATTGTTTATTGATGTTTCATCACCGCTCATAGGATAATTTTGATTTCCTTTGGTCACATATTTGCGATTTTTTATCCACTCCATTTTTTGAAGGTAAAATCCGTGATTCCTTCCAGTTATTTATAAAAATATTATTTCTCGTCCGTTTTCTTATCCGTCGGTGATTTCTCTTTTATTAGTTGCTGCAGGAAAAACGAATTTTCGGAGTACTATGTCTGCAAATTAATAAAGCATGCATTATTTTTCATTAGATGGTACTCCGCATTCCATGTATAAAAGTTTACAAATAACGGAAATTCGTGCTTTTCTGCATTTGATAAGATTTTGCAGGCCTCGCTGACCCGCATTAATCTTTTGCATTATTTGAGGGATGTTTGTCGTACGTTTAGATAATATTTGTTTATTATTTCCTTGAAATCTGAAATTTTTAGCACCTATTGATACCGATTTTTATTATTTTATATTATTATTGGTCAGATGACACTGACAAATCGTGCTTTATATTTTTCCCTTCGAGTTTTAATATTCTTTCGGGAAAGTTTCTCACGTTGCGTCATGTTTCATCACAAAACAAATAACATCAAAAAAAGAAAAAGAAAAAATTTTACTGGAAATATAGTCTAATAAAGGGCCGTTAATGTTCGGTTTTTATCCGCATCCTATTTTATGAAATTATTCTATCGAGCGTTTCCGAAATCGTACAGTTCAAGATGTAATACCGTTAATTTTTCGAATTTCGATTTAAAACTTAAGAGACATATTTTTGATATGTAAAATGTTAAATTTTATTTTAAAAATTTCATTTATTGACCCATTACATGAGGTTTCCTCTTTAGGTAATCTTAAATAATTTTATTTTAGTATTTTATAATTTTATTTATTTCTTTTCTTATATAGTGAATTTGGAAAACAGCCCAACATTGTGAGTGTTCGTAATGGAATGGTTATGGTGAGACGTGGAGATGGTGCTATTGTAGCTTCATCTTTTTATAATCTCTTTACAAGTTTTCACGAACACATATCAAACAAAAAGTTGAAAGAAGCTCTTTCTCTCTGTCGTATAGCTCAGGTAACACTTGATATAATATATGTGTGCGTTTATATGTAATGTATCGAGTACTATATTTATATACTCTAATAATAATAACGCAAATATTGTGTTRATAAATATATAAATATAGTTATAGAAATGCAATTAATACTGTTATGCCTGCGATACGTTCGAGCGAACTCGCGTAAATGTTGTGCCCGCGACACGTTTGAGCGAACTCACGTTCACGTGACACACTTTCACGAGCACGATACTGCCGCACTTACGACGCGTGTTCTCACTCCCGTCAATCGTACAAATAATAACATAATAACAGGCCAACATACGGTCAAAGCTAGGTGTCAGTGCTCAATAATAATTCTATTTATTTAAATTAAACTATACTCTAGTACAGTGCTCGGAATTAAATGCACATTTCAGCCCGATTTCCATAATTTTTATTTTTATAACCAAATTCAATTTTCTATTATTAACATATTATACATATTCTATGATACATTGTAGAATTTGTATAATACACAATTATACAATAATATAATTAACAATAATTACAACACGATAGTTACAATGTGAACAATAGCTTTCCAAATCACCTTGTTCCAAGTCACGTGAGCGATCGGCGGCTCGGCCGTCGAGCTACGAGCGGTAGTGGGAGGATGGGCTGCACCTTGGAAATCGGGCTGAAATGTGCAYTTAATTCCGAGCACTGCTCTAGTACATTCAAACTACGCGCCGAACACAGCCGGTCATATAACGCAGTTCTAAACTAGAATAGAAATAAAGTCACAAATAAATTTGATCGTCAAATTAATGCATGATGTTAATAATATTTTTCGCAATAAGTTCTTTACAGTTTTAAAAAAATGCTTATTGAATGTATTAGAGTATAGTTTAATTTAAAGAAATAGAATTATTATTGAGCACTGACACCTAGCTTTGACCGTATGTTGGCCTGTTTTAAATTATTTGATGTTTTCATATATCGGTCGAAAAGAAATTTATTATTTGTTTACACGCTGGCCTWACAATGCGTTACTCCTTAATAGATATTGGTTATTGCGATAAATATTACCATATGCCTCGGTGGTCTAATTGGGAAGACGTCTGTCCCGGCAAGACAGGAGATTCCAGGTTCAAACCCTGGCTGAGGTANAAAAATGCTTATTAACATCATGCATTAATTTGACGATCAAATTTATTTGTGACTTTATTTCTATTCTAGTTTAGAACTGCGTTATATGACCRRCTRTGTTYGGCGCRTARTTTGAATGTACTAGAGTATAGTTTAATTTAAATAAATAGAATTATTATTGAGCACTGACACCTAGCTTTGACCGTATGTTGGCCTGTTTTAAATTATTTGATGTTTAGAATTATTAAGTTTTATGAAAAAAGAACAAAATGGCGGCTGTTTAAAAAAAAGTTTCAAAAAATTCGATTTTTTGGAGGGATTTTTCGATTAAGAAAAACAGTAAAAATCAAAATTTTGAAATAATCCTAGGCATCCTTCAGACAGTACCTATACATGTTGCGAATATGTGGTAAAAATTTCAGAAGGATCGATAGAGTAGTTTCTGAGAAAAAATCAACACAGCAAGGAAAAAAGTGATTTTGAGAAAAACGCGTTTAAACTTTTTTCGTTAAAAAATCGTAAAAAAACATACTTATAGCTAATCAGCGATGCCGGGACCATACATTATGCCTTCTGTTTCTTCGAACCATTCATTTTCTTCTAATCTGGCGCGGACAAAGCGCGGAGCWGCTGAGCGTACGTATACCTGCTCACTACGGCAAGAGCGCGCCGAGAGGTGCGTTCAAATAAAATCGAAAAACATATACTTAGAATGCTTGGATCTTTATGAAATTTTTACACAATATTCTTGAAATGTTTTACTTTCGAAATCCGTCAAAAAAAAAATCGATTTTTCAAAAGTGAGTTAGTGGGAAGACCCCTTAATGCTATAAACTCTCAACCTCTGGGAATCTGATGAAAACAGTGAAGAATCTTGATTGGAGAGTTAACAAGATTGTGATCTCGGAACTTGAATATCATACATCCAGAATTACATGATCATTCCATAACCCCATAACCTCTTCATTCTAAAGATCCAACTAAAAAAGTTGAATCATAAATAGGGGGATTTATTTCATAGTGACACTAGAATTTCGGAATCAAGCAACCTCTAATGCCCCAGGTTTTCGACGACAAACCTTCTGAACGTATAACCTTATAACCTTGAGGATTCAATGAAAAAAAGAAGAGGCTCTCAATTGGAGAATCGATTAGATGTTGTCTTTGGGATCTTGTCACCAAGTAAATCTATAGCGCTCTAGGCAGCTCTAGGCAAACCTTCTACACATGTGAAGAATGTGAAGAATCTCAACAGGGAAATTCATGAGATTATGTTCTTGGAATCTTGAAATAGAGTAGCCCAAGACTTTTTAAGCTTTGAACAGCTAACCTTTAGTTGTATAATCTTGTGATTCTGGAAATTCAATAAAAGCAAATTGGGGAATCTCAGTTGGGGTTTCAATGAGAATGTAACTTCATAAGTGGAGTATCTTTTCAGATAATGTATGCTTATGTTTATTTCCTCAATATATTAGGCAATATATTGAGAGATTCGCATGGCAAACTTTTAAAAATGTAGTAGAAAATTGGGACCTTGTTTCTTAGGCAATCATAAAAGTGAGAATTACGAAGAATTAGTCGTTAAATTGATAGAGAATTACCGGCAACTAGGATGAATTTTAAATTGCACTTTCTCAAATCACATCTCCAATATTTCCCAGACAATCTGAGATTACAGTGGAGATTACAGTGAAAAACAAGATTTCACCAAGATATTAAAGAAATGGAGCACCAATATCAAGAAAGGTGGGATGAGCATATGATGCGGCAGACTTTTGTTGGAGAGAGAACAAATGTGATGAAGGGCAGAAAGCGTAAAAGAAATCCGTTATATAGATCGAAGATAAAAAGATTCGCAAAAGTAAGAGATCTAAAAAAAAAACTTCAGCATACATTACCTCAAAAGATACTCCACTTACAAAATTTCATTTTCATTGAATCCCCAATTGAGATTTCCCAATTTGCTTTTATTGAATTTCCAGAATCACAAGGTTATACGGCTGAAGGTTTGTTGTTCCAGGAGAGGTCTCAGGCTACTCTATTTTAAGATTCCAAGAACATAATCTCATGAATTTCCCTGTTGAGATTCTTCATATTCTTTACATGTAGTAGAAGGTTTTCTTAGAATTGCCTACAGCGCTATAAGCTCACTTACAAGTAACACTACCCAA
>JANQDE010000464.1:3903-16378 GCA_037157785.1 Cephalotes varians
GTTCGTCGCACGAGCCCGGTTTGCCGTACGGCGCCAGTCGCCCGTCGTCGGGATCCCACCGCTACGACGGTACGGCGTATAACGGTCGAACATGAGTTTTGCGAGTTCGATGTCGAGACTCGGAATCGTCTGTAGACGACTTAGGTACCTGGCGGGGTGTTGTACTCGGTAGAGCAGTTACCACGCTGCGATCTGTTGAGACTCAGCCCTCGGCTTGGGGATTCGTCTTGTCGGTTAGATGAGACCCCACGTGAGTGCCGTCGACGATGGGAAAGCAACACGCCGCGCGGGACATGGACTTGGACATATTTCGTTCCCGTAGTGCGCGAACGCGGCGTGGGCAACACGCCGCGCGGTACTTGGAAAGATATTCGACTCCGGAGGTCACGACGGCGAAAGCAACACGCCGCGCGGGACTTGGAAATTTTTCGGCTTCGGAGGTCACGACGGCGATGGCAACACGCAGCGTCGTAAATGAAAAAATTATGGCCTCGGAGGTCATTACGGCGTTGTCAACTCGTTGCGGATGTATTGACGACGAAGAAGCAATACGCCCCGATGGTATAGACTTGATGCTAACATCGATACCAACAGCGCCTGTTACATACGTCGACGTTACTTCCGCGCTGTTTTGCGATTTTCAGCGTTACTTCCGCGGCGTGTTGCTTTCATCGTCGATACCTCCGAGTTGTTTTGGATGCCTGTCTGATCTGATTAAGTGCCGTGTCTGGGACTATCCCGGACAGACGTACAATAGATCAATGACCCAGTCGGGGCAGGGATAGACTCGAGGTTACGAGTCCTCGGACTTACTCTGAGCTCACATTCTAGCTCTGCATGTTCGTGGCTAGCACTACTGTGCGAACGATAAAACCACGTCCGCGGCTATACTGCAAGCAGCCCGAAGGAGGCCTTTGTTAGCCTGAGAGTAGGCATGTATTCTTCCTGAGGAAATGTGCCCTTGCAAAGAAGGTTTGTCAGCTGTCCTGTCTTTACGAAGTCCAGTGCGGCGGGCTGGGTGTAAATCATCAATTGTTTGGATTCATAAATCCTAGCGGCCTGAAAACCGCGTCGTAGCACTTCTGACGGTTGGGCGTGGAGTCGTGAGGTCGGCGGGGTGAGCATAGTTGGGGAAGTGATGCGTAATATAGACCTCTTGTAAGGTCCACTGAGCCTCTCACTTCCAAGTCACACATCTACCTCCTGATGGTACTCCTGAGTCCTCACGCCTAGCGTGAGGTGGCTGAACGGTGTTGTGGCGGAACAAGAGATTTTGGGGCTGCCAACCTCTCTGGCCCGTATTAGCTGGCCCAAATAATAAAAATAAACCTCGGATGGATACTCATAACCCCGGGTCCTCTGGCCCAAGGGGTCCAGCTACGTGGAGTCGACTGGCGCGCCCGCCTTCTCCTGAACCTTCGATGCTTGAGTTTGTCTGCGAATTTCCTGGATGCAACAGATCCTTTGACACCAAGACGGGCAGGGGGCTTCATCAGAGACGGGCACACCCTGATTGGATGGACCAGTAACTGAATACCGTTGCGACTAAAGCTGGAACGATGAGGAGTCCATTCTGCTCGCRCGGAAAGAGGTCGAGTTAATTAAGCAAGGCACTAAATTTATCAACCAGGAACTTCATAAAGTCTTCCCAACTAGAACCCTGGAAAGCATTAAGGGCAAAAGGAAACAAGGCAATTATCGACAACTAGTGCAATCCCTCCTTGAGGAAACCCCCATTGAAAGCATTATCGAGGAAACTAGAATAGACAATATTTCTGCTAACATTGAATACAGAGCTGCAATATTAGAATATGTACAGGCGTTACCATCAGCATCATCACCAAATGACTTCGAGAAGCCTCGTCTAATGCGAATATGCAGGGAAATGAGTAATGGGAACCCAGAGATGCTTTTAAACGATCTTTCTTTATATCTACTCCTTATTTTCCCCCTCAAAGCATGCAAAATGAGGGTCGCGAAGGTTGGGAAGCATGTCACTACGACCAAAAAACAAGCCCGTCGTGCCGAATATGCACGCAGGACCTGTGGCGCAAAAACAGGAGCAAATGTCTACGTATTATCCTGGACAACGTAGAGGAGGTCTTATTCCCTTCTAGGGAAGAAATGATCTCCTTCTGGAAAACTGTCATGACCAGCAGCGTAAAGACATCACCAGGAAGTGATGTACGACGGGCAGTATTGGATGAGCTCTGGGTTCCTATTACCCCAATAGAAATTAAGAAGGCATTACCAGCAAATACAACCTCTGCAGGATCGGATGGGCTCTTCGCGCGATTTATCAAGAAAGTTCCTACGGAAATACTCTGTCGCATATTTAACATCATTATGTGGTGTGGTAGGCCTCCACAGCATCTGTTGGAGTCAGTAACAACATTAATCCCGAAAAGTCAAAAGCAAGAACACCTGCCGAATTTCGACCTATTACAGTATATTCTGTATTGATTCGTACGCTGCACAAAATATTGGCTATAAGGATGGCAAATTCAATCRCTCTTGACCCAAGACAACGAGCCTTTAGGCCAACGGAATGCTCGGATAGTGTCTTTTTATTAGATATGATACTAAGATATCACCACAAACACCACAAACCACTGTTTGTCGCCTCTTTGGACATCGCCAAAGCGTTCGATCTGGTTGCATACGACACTATAAGCGAAACTCTCGARGTGATGGGTCTACTGGCCCCYATGATATCGTACATAATGCACACGTATAAGCATAGCACCACCCGGCTTTGTTGCAATTCGTGGACCTCGGAAAAGATTGGGCCATCCTATGGAGTAAAGCAGGGGGACCCTATGTCCCCCATGATCTTTAACATGATTATAGATAGACTGCTTTGTCGGCTCCCTAAAGATATAGGGGCAAAAATCGGAGGAACAATCATTAACGCAGCAGCCTTTGCAGATGATATGTTGTTATTCGCTACTACACCCATGGGCCCATAGCTCATAAATCAAGTCATAAATCAGTCCACTGAATTTTTAGATAAATGTGGCTTAGKGATTAATGCAGCTAAGTGTATGACAATTTCCCTAAAAAGTGTGCCGCACGAAAAGAAGGTAATAGTGGATAAGGAAACAATATTACTTTGTCAAAAYYGACAACTTCCCGCTCTGAAGAGGACGGACGAGTGGACGTATCTGGGAGTCCCATTCACACCTGAAGGGAAAGCCACAATAAACATCTTTGGCAAACTCCAAGATGCAATAAATAAACTTACCAAAGCGCCACTTAAACCACAACAACGGCTATTCGCGTTACGTACCATGGTAATCCCAGGACTGTACCACCAACTGGAATTGGGTAGCAHTACTATCAGCTTATTGCGGAAATGTGACAGAGTTATATGACATGCAGTTAGGCAATGGGTGAGTCTACCTGGTGACTCTCCGAATGCATATATCCATGCGGGTACTAGGGACGGAGGACTGGGCATTTCATCGACCAGGTGGGACGCCCCCTTGAGAAGACTGCATCGTCTAGTCAAACTCYCCATCRCGCAGGTAAATACTGAAGGCGCATCTGGTGCCTTCCTCRCTCATGAAATCGAGCAATRTAAAAGGAGACTGATGGATGAGGGTGTACAGATGKGGAGTCCCCCCGATATTAGCAGACGATGGGCAAAATGCCTGTACGCAAGAGTTGACGGGAATGGCCTGAAGGAATCAGGGAGGGTTCCTCAACAACACTCGTGGAGCCATGAGGGAACCCGCCTCTTCAGTGGGTGTGATTTCGTACAATCATGCAAATTAAGGATAAACGCCCTTCCGACCAAGTCGAGGACATCCCGAGGACGACCCTGTGGGCGACATTGTAGGGCAGGCTGCAGGGAACCGGAGACTCTCAACCACATCTTGCAGCGATGTCATAGAACACATGGGTCGCGTGTTAAAAGGCATAACGCAATTGCTACATATGTAGGTCGGAATCTTATCAGGCAGAGCTACACGGTTGAGGAAGAAGCCTAAGATACAGACCGAGGCAGGTCTAAGGAAGCCGGATATTGTGGCTAAAATGGGGAGAATACTCGTGGTTCTGGACGCGCAGGTGGTTAACGACCAGGTCTCTGGATGGAGCGCACCAACGGAAGATCGAATATTATAAAAGTATGAATAATACGTTACATAATAAATACGAAGTCACGGAGATCCGGTTCGGGTCGATCACTCTATCCTGGCGAGGGGTATGGAGCACGGAATCTGCAAACGACCTACTGACACTCGGTGTTGTAAAGAAGAAAGAGCTAAAAATACTATCTACGCGTGCAATCACAGGTGGACTGGCATCCTTCCACATCTTCAACAGAAGCACCATACATAGGACAAGCCGATGAATGAGGGCGAGATTGGCCTCTGAGGGGGTGCGCGGTGTGTAGGTTGACCCTACACGTACATGTACTGTCTTAATAGACATAATGTCTTGCTTTATGCACAGCATCGCAGGATTGGAAAGGAAAAAAAAAAAAAGCCAAATGCCTCGTCATCTAATTAGTGACGCGCATGAATGGATTAAYGAGATTCCCACTGTCCCTATCTTATGGGACTAAAATGTATGGCTTGTCAAAACACGTACTTGGCATAGTATGGCCAGAGATCTTACGAAAGATGGTAAAAAGAACAAGATGTTGGCGCGGAGTGTTGCCTTCATCTATCGTAGCAAATACTGGAGCCCCGATCTTCGCTCTGTTGCTGAGCTCGCCTGCTCRCCGTTGCGAACCGGGGTGCTTCTAAAAGTACGGGCTGCCTCTAGGCGTGCGCGTGGCTTACGTTAGGAGTGCCAAAATGGTGCTTGGGCAACGTTACTTTCGACTGGGACCCTCAATGACGTGTGCAGCGACCAGATCGATCGGCGTTCCGACCGGCGTAAGTCCATGCGCAAGAGGTAGTCTAAGAGTGTTGAGRCACYTGCTGTGGAGCTGCACCTGCGGTAAGGGCTGAGACACTGGTGATGGGCACTAACTTTGCCCTGACGAAAGTCAGGTCTGTCAGTGTCCAGAAAATCACCATGGARACACCGGTGATGGGCACTAACTTTGACCTGACGAAAGTCAGGTCTGTCAATGTCCAGAAAATCACCATAAGAACAATGAGCAGAGGGCGTGTAGGAACCCTCTGGGTTCTTGGTAAAGGCAACACGCCGTGGCAATGAACAATGAACTAAGCTGAGAGGGTCGGCTCAGCGGGCTCGAAAGCAACACGCCGCAAAGCAGGACTCAAGACTAGCGTACCTTCAAGAGGCTGATGCACGACCGGCCGTGTGGGCTGACAAACACGAGCTACGGGCATGGCAAAACTATCGCAACTGCGCGCTAGGTCTTCAAGGCTACGATCCTTGAAGCAAATTAAGTTGCTAACCAACACCCAAAGTAGATAGGGACACACACACACACACATTTCACACTCATACCATGCGGCACTCGAGCTGTTTGCTCATCTCCGCCTATTCCTATTCTTTGAAGACTRTACTTCACTTCTTATATTATTTTTATTACTTTAAATCTTGTTTTCTACCTCATTCACACAATCCCATTCACACCTCTCATYCATGCATCGGCCACTTAGCCGTCTGGCCAAAACCAGRCCAGAYGTTGTCCGTCCCTAACCTCGTGGAGGTGGGCCGCTACTGTCACACGTTTTGTATGAAGTCCTTCCTAATACTGAAAACCTCCGAGACGTAGTTGCTAAAGGTTATGAACGCTGCCTCGTCTCGCAGGAAAACCGTCCAGTCGTCGTTCACAGCCAAATCATTTATGCCTCCTCGAGAGTCCTTGTAGAGAGAGCAGTAGAACAACATGTGCTCCACACTCTCTTCCTCATTGGGGGCATCCAGAGCAGTCCGCTGTTTGTATGCAGTTCCTTTCGAACAACGATTTGTTGATTGATCCGTATCCCGTTATTATGTAAACGCACGACCTATTTGGTCTGAACCATTTCCAGTTTTCTCGGAAAAATCTAACATTTGGAATGAATCTATGGTCATTCTTCCATGTCCGTCTTCGTCTCGTTCTTGTTGCCATTTGTTATAGAGTACCGATTCTAATTTTTCTTTCTCTTGCCGTAGCCATCCATCCGGTTGGTCCTCATCAGGGACGAAACGATAAGTACTCCATGTTACTGGTTCCTTTCGTCTTACCTTTACTAGAAGTGCCTTTCGAATCACCTCCAACTTTATAGGCATGCAGCCCGAAATCACCTGATTGCTGCTGTAGAAGTCGTCCTGCACGCCCGAGTCATGTACAGCAGCAGTTTTCTTTGTATGGTGTTTAATATTCTTTCCACATGCGAGTGGGATGCCCTATCGAACCACGCCACCGCACCATAGGTTATTGCTGGTATATACAGGCATTTGTAGAGTAATGAGTACGCTTTACGTTTTAATCCCCATTCTTCTCGGATCGTCATCTTCAGCAGGCCTGATATACCGTTGATCTTGTCTCTTAGTCGCTGTACATGTGTGATAAAATTTAACTTCTCGTCAATGTAGATGCCAAGATACTTGTGTTCACTAGTAAAACTTATTTTCCTTTGTTGCACAAATATTCTCGRCATTCTATCGCGCTGGAACTTGCCCTTTGTCATCATTGCCTTGGTTTTCTCAACCGCAACTTCCAATTTGTAAGTTGCGCACCAGTCGAGGAGGATTTTGATTGCAACACTCGCACTTTCCTCTATCTTAGTTCTACTGTTTTCGCAAATAACTAATGCCAAATCGTCTGCGTACGCCGTTGCGGTGATTCCTCTTGGCTCCAACATTTCAAGTTTGTCAAGGAGCTCATCCATACACCAGTTCCAYGCCAGTGGGCCGATAATGGAACCTTGTGGGCATCCTTTGGTCATTTCCTTGGCTACCCTGTCATGGCTTGACGTTAGTATCATTAGTCTTTTACTAAAATAATCCTGGAAGATATTAAACAACTGCGTCGAGCAGTTTGTCTTCGTCATTCTTCGGAGCACTGCCGGCCACCACAAGTTGTCAAATGCTCCTGCTATGTCAAAGAATACTACAACCGCGTACTTGGAGTCACAGTTTCTTATTGTCTTTATTATTCTGCGTAGCGCATCGTCCATTCCTCGGCCCGGCTTAAAGCCGAACTGCGTATCATTTTCCAAACATCCTTCTTGATTATAGGTTCTGAACTCTGTCCACTATGATTCTCTCATACAATTTCGCAACAACTGGAAGAAGCGCAATCGGTCTGTAAGATTTGACGTTTGCCGGGTCTTTTTGGATGTCCTTCAAAACCGGCCTCAGTTTTGCCTGCTTCCAGACACCAGGGAAGGCCAATCGTGAGAAGCAGTTATTCAACAGTATCAGGATTATTTCCCTGTTCAGCTTCCAGATTTGTTTGACTATTTCTGGGTTTATACCATCCAGGCCGGGAGCCTTTCTGCTTCTTACTTTTTTCATAGACAAGTCAATTTTCTCCTCAGAAATGAGGGGTTCTAGATWAAAATTGGCATACTTTTTAATCTCATCTTTGATTATCCGCCTTCTTGCATCGTCCACCTCGGTATTTACAGGAACCATTTTGTCTAATAATTTCTTAGCCGTATCTCGCCATGTTAAAGTAGATCCGTTTCCTTCGTCAAGTGCGTGAAGAGAGTTAAAGTCGTGCTGAGTTTTGTTTCTAAGTATTTTGTATACAATTCCCCATGGGTCGTTATTTCCCTTTACTGTGACAAAATCCTGCCAAGAAATCATTTTGCTGTGCCTGATTTCCTTAGTATACTCCGTTCTGCATTTATTGTAATTTGCCTTAGCTTGTTCGATCTAAGGGTACTAAGGCCCAGGCGCCTTACTCTGTGGAGTTGTATTCGTCCAAACTGTACTCTTTTCCTAAGGGTTGTAAGGCCATCGTTCCACCATGGTACCGCCTTGCAAAAAGATCTTCTTACTCGCAGGGTCCTTTTGCAGACTTCCTGGAGTTCCTCAGTGAACAGGGTGACCGCCCGATAAGGTGCTAGCGTTGCCAGCCTCAACTTGCAGGAGGCGTCAAAAGATCTCCTTAATTCCTCTCCGAAAAGGTCCCAGTTTGCCTTCTTTAAATTAAAACTTAGGTCTCTGTGCCTTGGCTGCGTCCCTTTTGATCTGTCAGAGATAATTTTAAAAATAATGGCATCATGATCGCTAATAGTCAGTCCCGGCATGATGCTCCAGTCTCGGATGCGTCCAGCTATCCCCGGAGTGGACATTGTCACATCTATATTTGATGTACCGGAAGAGGAGGCGTACGTCGTATAATCGCTTTTCTGGTTCAGAATAACCAAGTCGTTAGTCATAATAAAATCGTCGATTTTGTCCCTTCTCTCATTCGTAGTGCGCGCAAACCACGAGGCTGATGAGGCATTTACGTCTGTTGTTATTAATATTTGGTTGTTGACATTGTTTTGTTTTATCTTCCCGATGCAGTCCTCCAGCAGMGTCAGATACGGCTCCACCGGGTGCGAGAACTGGAAGTACACCGAGATCAGGTAAAGATTGTAGGTAGTTGTTGTTACCTGTACAGCGACTATGTGGCTTGACTCTAGACTCAGTTGCAAGACATTCAGATCAGGATTGTTGACCACTATTACAGCCATAGGCGCATTAGTTTTTGGTTGAAAGATCCTGGGTTTTAAGCCATAGCCTCTTACTCTTCCATCCAGGGATTAAGGTTCCTGGATGCAAACGATGTCAATGTTGGTATTGACCAGAGCAGCTTTTAGATCCGCGGCTACTGCCGCTGATCTCTGCGTATTAATTTGACCGACTTTTAGCTCCATTTTATTTTGTTTTTATATAGCTCCACGTGTCTTAGGTATTCTGGGCAGTCGGGACTCCTTACTGGATGCTGGTCAGTTTTCCTTTTCGTCTTTCTGCAGTTTACGCATGTTGCGATAGCCCTTTGGCAGCTTACTTTGATGTGGCCCTTCTCTCCACACTTCTCACATAGGTCGTCTTGATTGCAGAACTTAGCTATGTGCCCGTACCCATGGCACTTGAAACACCTTATCACATTTATGTATTCTTTGATATTATGCACTCTCCAATTCATATACACCTTGAATTGGAGAGTAGATAGGGACACACACACACACACACACACACATCTCTCACTCATACTATGCGGCACTCGAGCTTTCGCTCATCTCCGCCTAAATCTCATCTATTTCTTTTGTCCTAGTTGTGATTACTAGTTTTCTGTTCTTCCACAACATTTCCCTATATATATTTTACCTCATTCACTCAATCCCATTCATTCTACATTCGTACAACAACCACTTAGCCGTCTGGTCGCAGGACCAGACGTTGTCCGTCCCTAACCACATGGAGGTAGGCTGTTACTACTATCTAGTGTTGATAAATATTCTTTTCTGCGTCTGAAAACCTCGGTTACATAAATTCGGAAAGATTGAAAACTTTCCTCGTCAGCTAAGAAACCAGTCCATGCATTCTCCGTCCTATGGTCCAAAATTTCGCGATGTCGTACTTCGTCGTAAAGTGGGCAGTAGTACATCATATGTTCAATACTCTCTATTATTCCAGGGCACCTAGGACAGTCAGGTGACTCGATACAATTTCTTGCAAACAACGTTTGGTTTATAGAGCCATATCCCGTGAGTATGTCTACGGTCGGTCTGCTTGGTGTAAACCATCTCGAACTCCTTTCATGGAACCTGACGTCCGGTATGAAACCATACGTAGTCCGTCCGTGCTCGTTCTCATCCCAGTCCTGTTGCCATTTGTTATAGAGTACTGTTTCTAATTTTTCTTTTTCTTTTTTCAGGTATCCCGCAGGTGGGTCCATCTCCGGATTGAACAGGTAAGTTGTCCAGCTTACAGTCTCCTTCCATCTGATTCTAGTTAATAGCGCTTTCTTCGTAATTTCGAGTTTTAGTGGCATGCATCCAGCAATAACCTGCATTGCCGCGGTCGATGTCGTTCTGCAGGCTCGTGTCATCGAAATCAGTAGTTTCCTTTGGATAGGGCTCAAGATTCTACTCACATGTGAGTGGGATGCTCTATCGTACCATGCGATCGCTCCATAAGTAATAACAGGTAAGTACAGACCCCTGTATAACAGAAGGTAAGCCTTGCGCCTGAGTCCCCACTCCTCGTGTACAGTTCTTCTAAGTAATCCAGATAATGCACTTATCTTGTCTCTCAGGTGTTGAATATGCGGAATGAAGTTTAAATTTTTATCTATGTGAATCCCGAGGTATCTGTGCTTACTGACAAATTCTATTTTTCTGTTTTGTACTTGTATTCTTGGCATTCATACGTGGTGGAACTTACCTTTGACTAATATTGCCTTCGTTTTATCAACTGCTATTTGCAACTTGTATGAAACACACCATTTTTGTAGAATCTCGACTGCTCGGAGAGCGTTTGTCTCTATATTATTCTTACTGCTTCCACTGATGAGTAGCGCCAAATCATCCGCGTACGCCGTCGCGAGTGTGCCGCTTCCCTCCAGCTCACTTAACCGGTTCAGGAGATCGTCCATTGACCAGCTCCGCACGCGAGCGGGCCGATGATAGATCCCTGAGGGCATCCCTTTGTCATTTGTTTCGTGACCTTGTCGTGTCTGGTTGATAAAATCATTTGTCTATCGCTAAAATATTGTCTCAGGATGCTAAACAATTGAGACGAGCAGTGCGTTTCCGTGATTCTATTGAGGATTCCGGGCCACCACAGGTTGTTGAAGGCTCCAGCGATGTCAAAAAAGATTATGACGGCATACTTAGAAGAACAACCTCTTATAAGTATCACAACTCTGTGCAGCGCATCATCGGTAGCTCGACCAGGTTTGAAGGCATACTGCACGTGGTTGTCAAGTCCTCGTTCAATGTAAAGGTCCTGAATTCTGTTAACAATTACCCGCTCATACACCTTTCCCATTACTGGGAGCAGCGCAATGGGCCTATACGATTGAATCTGCGCCGGGTCTTTTTGAATGTCTTTCAGTATTGGTCTTCGAATCGCTTGCCTCCATGAATCTGGGAACGATGACATTCTTAGGCAGTTATTTAGTAAGATTAAAATAATCTCCCTGTCAGTCCTCCAGAGCCTCTTCACAATTTCTGGATTGATACCGTCGAGGCCAGGCGCCTTATTGTTCCTCACTTTTTTGACGGCTTCCTCGGCTTCCTCTTCCGTGATGAGAGGCTCCATGTTGGCGCTCGAGTAGCCGTTTATTTTCTCTATTATGCTACGTGCATCTGCGTAATCAGTTTCTATATTAGTTGGAATCATTTTATCTAATAGCCTCCTGGCTGTGTCGGACCATGTGAGAGTGGAAGCTTCTCCTTCTCTTACAGAGTGAAAGGTATTAAAGTCGCTCCGGATTTTGTTTTTCAGAATTCTGTAAACGATTCCCCAAGGGTCCTCGTTACCCTTTGCTGTAACAAAATTCTGCCATGATGTTATTTTACACCGCCTGATTTCTCTGATGTAGTCCGCTCTAGTTTTCTTGTATCGGCGCCTGGGCCAGGTCATCGGCAATGCCCAGCCTTCTTAATCTACTTAATTGCCTACGCGCAGACTGCACCTCTCTCCTGAGAACTGACAACGTTTCGTTCCACCATGGTACAGTCTTACCGTGCCTTCTCTTTGTTCCAAATGTCTTCTTGCATCTCTTGAAGTTTTTCAGTTAAAAGCTCAGTTGCCCGCTGCGGAGGCAAGAAAGCCAGTCTTTCTTTAAAGGAAAGGTCGGCGACTCGACGGACCTCCTCGTCAAATTTCTCCCAGTTTGCGTTTCTTGTTCTAAAGCACAGGGCGCTGCGATGAGACTGTGTCTCTCTTGTCCTAGATGGAGCCAGCTTGAGAATTATAGCGTTCTGGTCGCTTATAGTCATATCCGGTGATATGTGCCAGTCGTGGATACGCCTAGCTATTCCCGCAGTGGACAGGGTTATGTCGATATTTGACGTTCCTGATGGCGAGGCATACGTCGTAAATATACTAGCCCGGTTTAAGATCACTAAGTTGTTGGCCGTGATAAATTCGTCCACTGCGTCACCTCTCTCATCAGTGGTACGCGAGGACCAAGAGGTAGACGAGGCGTTCACATCCGCAGCAATGATTATCTGGTTATTGACGTTGTTATGTCTAATGTTCCCAACGAGTTTGTCCAGTACTTCCAGATATGGTTCCACCGAGTGTGAGAACTGAAAGTAGACCGAGATCAAGTAAAATTCGCCAAAGTCAGTCATCACCTGTACGGCGATCACGTGGCTCGAGTCCTCGATGTCTAACTGCAGAATATCGATATCGGGATTATTAACAATTACACAGTCCCACAAAAAAGAAAAAGTGGTGTGTGCTGGAGTACTGACCATACCTATCCCTTGTATTTTGAGCCGCTAAACACGAATCTAACCGCCATTTTGCCCCAGCACGTCAGGTTTTTTTTTAACATAAAAAAACTGTTAGATCTCAGTATTGCTTACCCAGCTCATTTGAATCAGAC
>JANQDE010000465.1:0-13032 GCA_037157785.1 Cephalotes varians
CTATGATAAACGACTGAGCTTGGTTCGTGTCCATGCTAGATCCATTGTGGATCTAGCACGGACGCGAACCAAATCAGCCGTTTACCATAGCACCGAAAGTGGATCCGGCTATGTAGTTCCACCAGCTCAAAAATCGATCCAGTTGGCGCTGCTGTACGGCCTAGGAAAAGCGTTCCACCTAAAACGGCGGCGTGGCCCCTCTCAGGTTTCTCTCTGGTACTAGTCTTCTTTCTTTTCTCCGACCGCTTTCGATCCCTGACCACGATCCACGAGCTTGTCCGCGCTATCAAAAGCCTGGTTCTATTTTAACTGAGATAATTCGAAAGAGCGGTAGATACCCGAAAAACTTGCAAACCGATATGGGGAAGGAGTTTTACAACGCTGACGAGCAACGACTCGTAAATAAACATGGCATCAATCACTATTCTACGTACTCCGTAATGAAAGTATTGGTCATCGAGCGGTTCAATTGCATACTGAAGAATGATATGTGGAAGATGTTAATGCTCAATGGAAATTACAAGTGGATCGACATGTTGTCGCGTCTCTTGTCAAATTACAATGCTTGAAAGCATCGAACGATCGGTATGCGACCCGTTGATGTAACTCCCAATAGCCGAAAGACTCTTGGCTACGGTATACAGCGCTATAAAGATCGCAGGCGAAATTCAAAGTAAGCGATTCGGTATGCGTAAGCAAATACAAGATGGTCTTTGAAAAGGATTACACGCCAAATTGGACTACCGAGGTGTTTAAGATCGTTAAAATACAGCATACCAATCCCGTAATTTATTTACTCGAGGACTATCAAAATGGAAAATCTATAGCTGAAGCGTTCTATGAGTGGCATCGCGCGACTTATCCGGATATATATTTCGTGGGAAAAATATTGTGCAGGAGGGGAAACGAGGTTTACGTTAAGTGACTTGGATTCGATGGATCGCATAATTTATAGATACACAAAGACAACGTGTTGTGAAAATAAAAATTTATTATAAAATTATTATATACTTTTTTCTCCACACAAAAATAGGAATATTATTACACAAACATATTATACGTATATAAAATGAATTTTATTAAAAATACATAATTGTACTTATTTTTTTTTACTACAAAATATAAACTTATACGCAAACATGTTAAACATATATATTTACAATGGTATTTTATAATGCCCTCATGGTAGCGTGTGGGTAGAATCGGGTACTATGTATCATTTATTGTCGTACGGACTTAAAGGACAATTTTCGTCTCAGATATTGTATATATTTTGTGCAATTTCGATGTTATACACGATTGCTTTCGTGTCTTTTCAATTTCGTCAAACACCGTGTAATCGTCAAACGTTATCGATCTCGCGACAACATTACTCTTTATACCTTTGACTTTTTTCGTTCTTACATCAATGCGCAAGACGTACATCTTTGCCCTAAGTCCGACGAATTCGGTCATTATCGCGCCATTGTTCTCGTCTTTCATTAGACCCGGTACTTTTTTATTGACGAGTGGAATACCGTATGCGTTGTCGGTCGGATAATCGCTCGTATCGAACTTAGCGATATCGCGTTTCATGATATCGTACACATCGTCGCATTCGATATGATATATAAGGCTATCCGTGTCAGTATACATTACTTTACATTTTTCATGATATAGCGGTAACATATATTCGTGATGAAATTCATACAAACACGTTTTGGATATGTCAAGGATGCACATACCCACGTAGATCGGTTTGTCGAACTTCACCTTGAATTTACGCATTTTTATTGCTACCAAATTTTCCGAAAAGACGCTTCGACTATGAAAATTTGGTTTCGCGATCCTTGCCTCCGCGCCGTATCTCCAGTTCCAACGCGTCAAGAATCGCACATCGACGTGATTCATTTCGCCCGTATCGGACAATGAGTTGCGCCGCCCCTGCCTATTTCCTATACGCGCCTCGTGATTTGATAACTATTCTTCTTTATAATTTAAAAACTAAGCGTCGGAATTTTTGCTAAAAGTCGTTTCAGAATACCCTTAGGAATATGTCCGTTCAAAGACATAAAATTATTCTGAATTATCCTGTATATAAAACATTACACACACACACACACACACACACACACACACACACACACACACACACACACACAAAATTGTGTATATGCTGTATATATTATATATTAAATATTTTTCCTTAAATTACAAAAACTTGTATAAAATTATGTACGGATGATGAATACACATATATAGGGTGCGTCACCAAAATCTGGACAATTTCTCTGAATGAAATTTTATTAACGAAAAAATTGAATATTACAAAAAATTCTTTTACATATCACGTAATGGGTCCCTACAGAGTATAATTATTCAATATAGTCCCCGTCAGCTTCAATCACGGCCTCTATTCTCAATCTGAAGCGTTCGTATGCACGTTGTAGTGTAACGCTGTCTATATCAGCGAATGCTGCTTGAATAGCGGTCCTTAATGGCATCACGTTGGGATGCCTGGACTTGTTGGTGACCCTTTCAACAGCGCTCCACGCGTAATAGTCCAAGGGATTTAAATCTGGGCTATTAGAAGGCCAGAACTCTTGGACCAAAGCTTGCAGCGAGCAACTCGCTTGATCCTGGCAGTCTCGGAGAAGATCTGTTGTATTTTTAATGTGTATGATTTGTATCGAAGATCTTCCTCCGCAATTCGATGCATTGTTGGCTCGCTTACACCCACAATTGATGCTAATTTTCGCAACGATTGTCTTGGATCTTCCGAAATCAGCGCTTGGGTCTTTTCGACCACTGCAGGAGTCCTCGCCGTGCGTTCTTTCGAGTGATTCTTTCTCGCTGGCGTACTGGAACTTTCGTTTGATTGTTCTGAAGCACATTTTTATTTTATTTTGCCACAACGTCATAAACGGTTGATCTCGGATATCCAAAAAATCGAATTATTTCCATTGGAGATCGTCCAGCGCGAAGGCCTTCGATAATTGCGACTCTTCGATTATATTCTCTGCCTGGTGTCGATGCCGCCTCATTTTGAGTTTATGACTGTTTACTAGAAGCATCAGGCTTACTCAGTCGCCAACAGTGACGTTTGGCGGAGGCACAATATGGAGGGAAATTGAAATTTGTCCGGATTGTGATGACGCCCCCTTAATTGAAATTTGTCCGGATTGTGATGACGCACCCTGTATATATATATATATATATATATACACAATTTTTTCCTTTTTATCCGTTGGGTCTACCTGCCAAAACTTTCGTATTCATAGCACTAACTCCTATTACTGCAGATAGATACGTCGTTACTAACGGTCATTATAGTCGCGGAAAAACCCGGCCCGTCTCACACACTGCTATCAACGGGTGAATTCGTTTATGCAGTCACTGCTGCAGAAGGTGTCATTTTATCTTTGTTTGCGTCCAATGAACAATGAAGATAAAATGATACTCTCTGCAGCAGTGACTGCATAAACGAATTCACCCAACAATCGTACAGCGTGAGGAAGTAAGAAAGAAGATAGTACGTCTGTACTCTTCTACTGTACATACGAAACTAATCGAAACGCAGTGCGCACACATATGTGGTTCGCATCGACATATGGCTCTGGCAGACAGGACGCGGCAACGCGGCAACGTGGTGGCCAATCACCGTCTTGTTTTCTAATGGCTCCGTGTTGGAGCCATTAGAAAGCAAGATGGTGATTGGCCACCGCGTTGCCGCTTTGCCGCATCCTGTCTGCCAGAGCCAATATAGATTAGCCATGTTCAAGCCGGACGAAGCAGCTTGCCTGCTCGCCAATCGATTGAACGTGATTAGTTCTTACTTGTAGATCCAACCAATCATATTAAATCGCTCGGCCGACTTAATATGGCTTTACCGATTTAGGGCCAATTTCACCAACGTCGGTTAAGCTAACCGACGGTTAAAGTGTCAATCGTGATTGGTTTATTCTGATCAAAGACAAATGCGATTGGACAATTCCATTGGAATTAACCGTCGGTTAGTCTAACCGACGTTGGTGAAATTGGCCCTTAAACGCGCCCATTGATTATTGTTGCTCTGCAAACCAACAGTAACCAATCAGGCTTTAGTAGACAAACGTTCATAGTTCATACTATTATCTGCCTTTCACTCCACGCGTGTTCTACCCACTGAAATATAATAATACTGGAGCGAGCGCGACCCTATGAATAAGTGTGATCCGAGAGAAAGCATCCAAGGTGATATCTTTAGCCTTCTCTAAGCTATAGTACGCATGTGTGGTAAACAATAGTGAGGATCGTACAGTCTCGTTTATAAAAGTTTACGTGTTTACGTGTATCCAATAAACGTTAACAATGCTCTAGTTTCCACCGAAGCCTTTAATTCGCACCTAGTGCGGCGTAGGATCAAATTTAAGTCGATGGAAATGCAATAGCTCACTCTCATTCCCATGGTCTATTGCATTTCCATCGACTTAAATTTGATTCTACGTCGCACTAGGTGCGAATAAAAGACTTCGGTGGAAATTAAGCCAATGAAACTTTTGGCCAGATTGTATTAAAAAGAGACAAAGATACCACTTAAGACCCTCTTTGTCATTTCACGACACTAGCGCTCGCGCACGTTCCAGTATTATTATATTTCAGTGGTTCTACCCCCATCACTGCCATCAGGGCTGCGTTCAGAAACATCGCCCGACCACGCTAAGTTGTCATTCTATCATAGGCTGTGGTCCATTTGACGCTACGAATGCTTCGAAGCATTCGATTAACCAATCAGAAGAGAGAATTTTACAAATTAACCAATCGAAAAATGCGCCAAGTGAACCGCAGCCATAGAGATATAAGAATAGAGGACAGAAGAGGGCAGAATCTACGATATCGAGCTAAAGAGAGAAAAGTAGCAATAAGGGCCCCAGTTGTCTCTTTCACACGTTAGCGTCAAAACAGAGGAGGGCTTATCTCTTCTTTGTTTTCGAAACATTTCGACAGCCAATCAGCGCTAACGTGCGAGAGAGACAACCGGGGCCTCTAATGCAACTTCTTTATCGCACACGATATCGCTCCCGTTTACTGCCTAACCGTATACTTTCTGCCCTCTATTCTTTATGCATTCTATCATTAGCCCACTGAAATATAATAATACTGGAACGAGCGCGACCCTATGAATAAGTGTGATCCGAGAGAGAGCGTCCAAGGTGGTATCTTTAGCCTTCTCTAAGCTATACTACGCATGTGTGGTAAACGATAGTGGAGATCGTACAGTCTCGTTTTATAAAAGATGGTTACGTGTATCCAATAAACGTTACAAAGAAACTTTTGGCCAGATTGTACTAAAAAGAGACAAAGATACCACTTAAGACCCTCTTTGTCATTTCACGACACTAGCGCCCGCGCTCGTTCCAGTATTATTATATTTCAGTGCATTAGCCATGTTCAAGCCGGACGAAGCAGCTTGCCTGCTCGCCGAGCGATTTAATATAATTGGTTGGATTTATAAGCAAGAACCAATCATGTTCAATCGCTTGGCGAGCAAGCTAGCTGCTTTGCTGACTTGAACGCGCCCTTTGTTTACGTCCAACGAACAATGAAGATAGAATGGCTGCGTTCAGCAGAGAAAGCAGCTTAGTAAGCGCTTTGCGCTGATTGGATTATACTTTTTGATCTATAGGAATAGACCCTGTCTCAATTTAGATCTAAAAGTATAATCCAATCGGCGCAAAGCGATTACTAAGTTGCCTTTTCTGCTGAACGCAGCCAATGATACCCTAGCGTGGTTGGATGATGTTTCCGAACGCAATCCAGTAGTCCAATGGTCGCGTTCAGCAGACTCAACTGTTGCGGAGCGGATCCGTGAGCGCTCGCTGCTATTGGATAGTCTAGAAGAATACACCAATAGCAGCGAGCGTTCACGGATCCACTCCGCAACAGTTAAGTCTGCTGAACGCGACCATTCTGTATGTCGATGGTACCTTTACGTTAACTAAGAAAATGGCGCTATCTTGTGCTAGTAAGTATTATGAGAATAAATTGATTAAATTAGCTTTATTTTTTTATTATAATAAGCTATATCCTTAAATAATCTGACTATCTCTTAAGTTTGCACGTAATTTTATACGATGCAACAAAATTATTTAGTTGAGTAATTAAGAAGTTTTATACCGGCAAAATCAGCGAACATAACCTAAAAATGCTTTATTAATGAATATAATTCTAATGTTACAATAAAAAAATGTTTTGTTAACAAGAAAAAAATTTTATGAAGATATAATTAAATTTATAGTATAAATTATAGCGTTTACATGCGCGCGAGTAAACACGCAAGTCTCAAATGAGAAAGTATGAGGACTTTGGTAACTTCAAAACATAAAAATACATAATTAGCTATGTCTTTGAAGTCAGATTTGATTAATCTTTGTATAAAGGATATTCATTTTTAGGCCTTATTAATCCAATACATATTTTGCTTTATAAAGCTATACAATAATAGCCTTCTCACTACATTTATTTATTTTTTAATATAAGTAAAAGTCATGATTTTAATAAAAATGTTAATTTTAATAAAATTCAGAGAAATTCGCTGAATATAGCTTGACAAACTAATATAATCAACCATTCTTCTGTTTAAAATATGTCCCAAAATTTTTTCTCGATACTAAAGCTATTTTGGCTATGATTTTTAACTTTAGTAAATGAAGTTGAATGTAAAAGAATATGGGCTTAACAATCTCTGTGCGCTTCTCAAATTGCCCAAAAATGTATAAATTTTTTTATGTATATGAATGTATTGTATATTAACTATATTTGTACATGTGTATATATATATATGTATTTATAAAGGTATCATATATTACTTATAATTAATTTAATAAATAGTAATATTTATATAAAAGAAAAATTTATAATTAATTTATTTAATAAAAATCCTAATACATATATAAACATATAAATCCTAGTACAAGAAAATTTATTTAAAACTTTGACATTGTTATAAATTATTTTTATAACTTTTAGTTTCTAATGAGGTGCCAGAGCATCCAGTAATATCTCCTATCTCTGGATCAATATTTGAGAGGCGTCTCATAGAAAAGTATGTGACTGAAAATGGAGTAGATCCTATTAATGGCAAAGAACTTAGTATTGAGCAGCTCATTGATATCAAAGGTACTTGAAACTTGTATTTTTTTACATATTTACATATTTTTACATATTTATTTTCATATAATTATATTCATATATAAGTATATCTTTTCCTGTTATAGCAACTCCAATTGTTAAGCCCAAACCACCTAGTGCGACTTCTATCCCAGCGATATTAAAAATTATGCAAGATGAATGGGATGCAGTTATGCTACATTCATTTACATTACGACAGCAGCTCCAGACTGCAAGACAAGAGCTATCTCATGCTTTGTATCAACATGATGCAGCTTGTCGTGTGATTGCTAGATTGACTAAAGAAGTTACTGCTGCTAGAGAGGCTCTTGCTACTCTTAAGCCACAAGCTGGAATTGTCCAGGCCACTACAATCCCACAGCCTGTATGTTATCATTATCTAATTATTCTTTATGTGTACACACACACACAGATAGATTCCTTTAAATTATATAGATATTTAATCTTAATTAACAAATATATTTTATCTTATACATATATGAGATTTAATAACAAAATATTTGACTTAGCATGAGAAAGAATAGATTATAATTATAGAGATTAAATTTTAATCTCCTTAAAGTAGGCTCCAAAGTGTGAATCCACACGTTTGTTTCAGCGGTCCTTCTATGCCTGAAAATATTTTTTAAACTCAATTTTAGGAATTATCAAGAGTTTCCTCGTCGCACTCTTGATAATCTCATCTCTAGTATCAAATCATGTACATTCAAGCTTCTTTGGCCGAGCATTGAATTATTCTGATCTGATAGAGTCTGCACTTTCCAGATATAACTTCTTATGATTTCTTGCTATTTCTGAAACTTAAAAAATGAATAAAAAATGATATTATCGAGAATGCGATGAGGGAACTCTTGTTGATCCCCAAGATTCAATTTGAAAAATGTTTTTTGGCATTTGAAAGGACTGCTGAAACAAATATAGACTTACAAAGAACCTACTTTGAATGAAATCGAAATCCTATCTTTATAAATTTATTTCTCAAGATCAGATACGTTTGATCATGTCTTGTATATTCGATTTTAATTATATATATTATATAAACATTTTATTTATTTTTTATTAAAAAAGAATTTTAAACAAAAATTTTTTGCTATTTTAAAAGAAAAACATGATGCATGCGATAAATTCTTTGTATCATATTTTAGTAAATTATTAAAAAATGTGTAATTATTGCTAAATCGTTAAATTTCACCGATCACTTCAATTTTTATATATAGTCCATGTGAAACCATACAATATTAAACTTCTATAAGCAGGGATGACATGGGGTGGACCTCACTTCGCATGGAAATCCATATGAAACGAGAGTTCCACATGGATTTTTGACTTTCCATGCGAAGCGAAGTCATATTAAATACAAAAGAGATAACATACATAAAGAAAATGTCAACAAAGAAGCATGAATAATACATAGTACGAAAGACTGAATATAATCAGGAATAAAAATTCAATACCTTAAAGTGTTATCTTAAAGAGTCCATCATGTAATTCAAAATGCATGCGCGTGCATGTGTACATGCGTGTGTGAGACTCAGGATTATATATATTAATTATATATAAAAATCAAAGTAATCGATGTGTGAATGAAGTTGAACCTTTTCGTAATATTAAAAAAAGTATCTCTATATCTTTAAATCTATATTTTTTAATTTATTATATTTTTTAAATGGAGATTCATAATTTTTCTTTTATAATTCAATTCTTCTAATCATTCTGAATATAGAAATAACGAGAGAGAAAGCAAGAGAAATAAAATAATTTTAAAAAATTATAGTTTAAGATACTTTCTGATTTATATTCTGGTGTAAAATATGAAATATCCGATAAAATATTCATTTTTTTGTTACTCTCATTTTAACATTTTTATGAATAGAATAATTAGATAAATCAAACGTAAAAAATTAAGATTCCCAATGAATAAAACAATTAAACAAAGCTTTGGCTACTGGGAATAAGCGCTGAAGGTAGGGCGCATGAATAGAAATTTACAACTTCGATACTGTATTACAGTTTAATAGAGAGGAACGTTTCGGCTGACTTTTCAGCCATCTTCAACCCGTACAATTTAGAGTAATCCAATTACCGTTTTATAATTTGACGCGCTAACACACAGTTCTCTTTCGCTTTTTATTTATTCATCTTACTTTTGACCATGTATCATTTTAATTTGTTGACCGTTCATTTCTTTTACCATATTTATTACTACTATTTATTGTACTTTGATGTGTATGATGTTGGGAAGCGTTATATTACTTTGTACTATGAGATTTTGATTATTTTGGACATCCATGCTTGGAGAGACTGACTTCATCCATGGTCTTATTCAATGCGCCAATCCACCGCCTACTCTAAATTGTACGGGTTGAAGATGGCTGAWAAGTCAGCYGAWACGTKCCTYTCTATTAAACTGTAATACAGTATCGAAGTTGTAAGTTTCTATTCATGCGCCCTATCTTCAGCGCCGATTCCCAGTAGCCAAAGCTTTGTTTAATTAGATAAATCAATTGATATAAAGAAAATACACAATTGTATTAAAAAGATATTACAAAAAAGTACATTTTTAGAAACAAATATGTACAGAATTTCAGATAAATTGTTATATCCATAATTTAGTTCATCTGCCTTATAAAGTCCCTCACACAGTAAAATAGTAAAAATACAATAAAAAAGTTTTAATCGTAAGGCCATAAGCAAATTGACTAATCATAATCAAAATTGCAATCTTATGTTTTAACTCGACTGTGACTTAGACTATGTCGGTTATGACTAAAATTTTATTACATGTGATAGCTTTACTTGATTAATAGACAAATATGTTTTTGCATTCATATATTGAAAATAAATCGATAATTTTAATTCGTTGTTTTTGGTGTCGATATAATTATATTCCAAAGATTATTCTGCTTAACAGATATTATAAGGTTTAAGTTCATAGAGGCAAATTATATGATACATATAATATAATTAAATATATGTGAGAGAAGCTTTGTTACAGATCTATGTTAAGATAAATGCTTTGAATGTCTAACAAAACAGTGAGACAAATTCTGCATAATAATTTTTTTACTTTTACTCATACAAAATTTAGTAAACAATTAAATGCAATAACAAAACAAAATTTCTTGTTTAAATTTTGAAATTCTTAATGATGATTATTTATGTTTAAAATTTGTTTATTCATATATTTATATATATAAGAAAAAAATATTTATATAAGGATGTCTCATTTTAACTTACTCTCAAAAACTTTTTTGTTTTTGATTTAAAAAAAAAATGTTTTATACAAAAGTTGTTTAGTTTGAAGGAGGACACATGATCCTGACATAAGTTATGTCGTAGATGTCATCGTTTTCAAAAAAGTGACTAATTTCTTAAATGGAACTTGATTTTTTCCTTAAAATAAAAATTGTAAATCTCGTCGAAACGTTTTCAAAACATCCCCAAAAATTGTTTTTTACATAAGACATTTCAAAGATATGTAGTTCACTTCAAAGTTTGCTACCCCCAATGACGTAAACTTAATAAGTTTGTTCGCGTCACAATGCCCCAACATGCTCCTATTTGCTTCAACACGTTCCAATCAAAATATAGTATTACGTATATTATAAAATGAAACCTAATAGGTTTCTATTCCTTTTGGAGGCTTGATTAACGTGAATCCCTTTGCTTCTCACGATCGGAGTGCTTGATTAATAAGTCCCCTTCCCTTTTGTAATCGGAGTACTTAATGAACGTGAATCCCCTTGTCTGTCATGTGTAAACAAAACATGCATGAAGAAAAATTTGGGTCTCCGATATTAATTTCTAATCCAGTTGCAAAATTGATGCTTACGGTTAAAATTTTCAACTTTGAGTTACTGATTTAAAGTAATATAGGATGGAATTTTTCAAATCTTAATCGAATTAATCAAATCTTAAACTCGACTTACCGCGCTTCATAGGATATCATGTTCGTTTTGAATAAGTTTTGTTGAAATATAGATATTTTGTTCTACTGCGACGAAGCAATAATTTCATAACATTAATGAACTTAGATTCATTTAGCTCAATCAATATTAAAAAAGAACTAGAAAAATGCCGTAAAGAGCCTTACACCTGGTGTACATGTGCAATGTCGCAACTAAATTTATTACAACAAATTTGTTTTCTTAAGAAATTTAAACCTTAAAAAAACATTAGACGTTTCGACCTACGTTCAGGTCATCAGTATAGCGATGTACAAAGTGATATTCAAATTATAGCACATGCGGAAATTAATACAAAAATTGTTATTTAGCTTATTACGCATCTTCGATCAATAATGCTTATAAGATCAACCGCATAATAAGGCGCATCCAAATGATGTGTCCAATACAGAAAAATTTTTTGTAGAAATTATTGACGATTGAGTGATCAACAGAAAAAGTCATATGTTCAAAAGTTCATTTTGTAATCAAAAGTATAATGTAAAAGTATAAATTATAACATGAAGATACTGCGACCATGTCTTTTTGGATAAAACAATGCACTTCACTAATAATTCTGATGGGAAAATATTATACTTATACTTACAAAGTGTGACGTATAAGCAG
This sequence comes from Cephalotes varians, assembly GCA_037157785.1. Classification (NCBI taxonomy): domain Eukaryota; kingdom Metazoa; phylum Arthropoda; class Insecta; order Hymenoptera; family Formicidae; genus Cephalotes; species Cephalotes varians. The sequence goes on from JANQDE010000465.1 coordinate 11,721, forward strand.
TAGCATGTTGTTAACGCTTCGGAAGACAGAGATCTTGTGATAATGATGTTATAGAAATAAATGTAAACCTAGATATAAAGCTACATCAAGATAAATATGAAAATCAAAGGGAGAAAAATATAATGGTAAATTAGGGGAGGGAGGAAGAAGAGAGAAAAAGGATTAAATCTTCGAAAACAGCGTCGTATACAGAGAGTCAAAAGATTTTGTGTCGTTTTGTAAATTTAGACCATGTTTTTGTTTATAAATGTGTATCATTTCAGATATTAGTCTTTCTCAGCTCTCTCTCCTCATCCAATATATTAATATTATCCCAATTAAATTCGTATAACGTGCTAATTCTGTGCTCTGTGAGGTCTAGTGGTGTTTCTATTAATGTGATTTTTATGCTCAGCAATTTGAGACTTAAAGCACCGGCTAGTTTGATTTACATAAGACGTATCACAATAAGCACATTCGATTTTATACACCATATTGAAGCGAGAGGAGTAGGGGAGTGCATTCTTGTGGACTTTAATAAATTTGCTTCATTTATTTAAAAGAGTGTATGTCACACGAATGAAAGAGTTATTTTTGAAAAGATTCTTAAATTTATTAAAAATCTGTAGCACAATTGGGATGGTCAAATACGTCTGTTTCTGAATATTTTCTATAATATATCATCTTGTGTTATTTATTGTTGGGTTTTTTTCAGTATTAAAAATATGAAATTCATGGTAGAACCTTTTATGGATGTGATAAAAAATTATGGAGATCTAAGGGATAACTGTTAGCAAATAGAATGTTGATGATTTTTTCAAATTCTTTTGGTGAAACATAGGATGGGAGAGGAGCAAAACCCGATCAATTAAGCCAGTAGTTGTGCCGATTTTTTTGGCTAAAAGGGTGGAATGAGTAAAAATTCAAATATCGAACAAGTCCGTTTTTTGATTTTGTCAATCATAAATGAAGCCTCCACCACAAACGTAACCACATACGACGTTGTTTTCGAAGATTTAATCCTTTCTCTCTCTCCTTCATCTCTCCCTTAATTTACCATTATATTTTTCTTCCTTTGATTTTCATATTTTAATGTTTAGCTCTATATCTATATTTATATTTATTTCTATAACATCATTCTCACAGGATCTCTGTCTTCTGAAGCGTTAACAACGTGCTAGTGTTTATACGTCACAATTTGTAAGTAATATTTTTCCATCAGAATTGTTAGTGAAGTGCATTGTTTTACCAAAAAAGATGGTTGCATTATCTTCATGTTATAATTTAATATTAAGAAAAACCTTTTTTAAAAAAAGGTAAAAAAAAGCGCTAA
>JANQDE010000465.1:35668-48234 GCA_037157785.1 Cephalotes varians
AGTGATTAATTAATAAAGAATCAATCGGTTCGTTAATTAATTCTTCGTTTTATCAAGTGAGTGAATAATCAAGTGAGTGAATACAGTGTGTGAACGTGTTTAAATGTGAAACAATTTAAGACGATGAAAAATTATTAATTAAATATGTGATATGGATCTGTCTCATCGTAGCAACAATCAGCTGATCGCTGTTGGCGGACTGCCCCCCCCCCACAACCGCCGTTGAAACTTGCTAACGACTCACATAAACAATAACGACACAAGATGGCCATAGCACAGAGGATAAAGCGCTAGACTACAAACTGAAGGATCCAGGTTCGATTCCACCTCATCGCGCCACAATATTTTTCGCTCACAACGGCATAGCAAAGGCATAGCGAGTGAACGACCTTCCCGGAAGAAAACACATTCCAATCGGGAACTGTTCACCAAGGGCTGTAACAGCCACAGTGAATTTACCCAGGAGACGAAGCTCCGGTCTACGCAGTAACGGACAACTCATCTCTACACTGGCGACCGGTTATGAACGAATACGCTAGAAACGCGGGCGACAGTAGGAGGATCCTGAAGATCCCCAAAGCTGTACAGGTCGCCGGATGGTACATGAGTAAACATGTTTAATTTTGTTCAAACGCGTTTTCTCTCTCTCTCTCTCTTTCTTTCTCTCACTCATACTCGCTCGCTTGTGCAATTACTTCGTTCTTCATTACTATAAAAATTTCTCTGATATTTCTGTTATTAAAATTATCAAGTACTACGGTTAATAATCAGATATTATTTTCAAGTTAAAACTAATGTAATTAAAGTGAATGAGTGACAATGAGTAGAAACGAGTGAGATAGAGAGAGAGAGAGAGAGAGAGACAGAGAGAGCAATAATTTGAGTGTGTGTGTACTATTTTTATTGCGTGTGAGCGCAGTAAGCGCTTCACGAAATACCCGCGTCTAGCAGTGAGTTGCACCGCCCCTGCCTATCTCTTATACGCCTCGTGATTCGATAACTATTTTCCTTTATAACTTAAAAACTAAACGTCGGACAAATTTTTGCTAAAGGGAAAGTCGTTTCAGAATACCCTCAGGAATATGTCCCTTCAAAGACATAAAGTTATTCTGAATCACCCTGTATATGTGAATTCGCCTTCCCAATCTCCTTCCATACAACAATTCAATATCTCCCTTTTCGTTTATCCAGTCTATAAACCTCTTCCCACCATTACCAATACATTTGTCTTTGCTATGCCTCTCCGTTTCCCACTCACCTACCCCTTTTTTATTTAAATTCCCTAGTCTCAGATTAAAATCCTCTCCTACTATTACATTCTCTTCCTCCTCTAACTATGTCATAACTTCTAAGCTTTCAATCAGATTTTTCCTTCCTTGTTCCCCGTAAACTGAAATAATACTTAAGATAAGTTCCTTATCTATATCTGATCTAATCACCCCTTTTCCTTTCTTTGCAAACTTACATTTGTCCAACGTCCCCTCTTTTTTCTTTCCAATTATAAAACCTCCTTTAGCCCTCCCTTTATTCTTATTCTTTACCGTAAACTCACATACCCACTCATGGGATCTTGGTAATCTTTCCTTTCCAACCATAATTTCCAACCTTTTTCATCCCCACATGTTCACTCAAACTAATGAAATCGAACCCTATTATGTACTTCCACCAATCTCTATCCTTATTTCCTATCCCTGCCACGTTCCAAAATAAAATTTTCATCTCCTGTCCCCATCCCATCCTTTTTCCTCTGCTTCTGCCCCCTTTTTTCCCCATCTTGGCTTTTCTTTAAAAATTCCGTTCTTCCTGACTGTTACCACTCGCAGTTTCTTCATCTTTCCCTTTCTTATCCTCCTCTCTCTCTCCTCCTACCTCTTCCATCTCCATATCTGCCCATGACCTCCAAACTCCTTTTATTCTTACTCTGCCTATTCCTATCTTGACCTCTAATCCTTTCCCTTTCTGCTCTTTTACCCATTTATTTATTTTAACTTGTATATTCCTCTCCTCCCAACTCAAATCATTTTCTATATCATCTTTTCCCCTTTTAACCTAAACTTATTCCTCATTATCTCTCTCTTTTCCTCCTCGCTTTCCAACCTTACTACAAGCACCGCCCCACTCTCTCTGCATCCTATTACGTTCGTATCAACGCACAACTTCTCCTTGATCAAATTTTCCACCCATTCCGCCTTCTTTCTCCTATCATTCTCTACCTCCTTGGGTATTCTTATTCCTTTAATAATAATATTCTTCCTTCTCTCTTCCCTATTTTTTTTGGTCACCCATTTGCTAATCCTTTCTATTTCTCTTACGCTAAAACTACTCGCTACACTTATTCCACCTTCACTTCTTGTACTACTACATTCTCCTTCTTTTCCAACATTCCATATATCTCTCGCTCCTTCACTACTACAACTATCCTTTTCCTCCCTTTGCACCTCTTCCTCCTTCCTTCTTAACCATTCCGTTATTTCCTCTAACTTCTTCTCTATTTTATTCCATCCTATCCTTCAACCCTCTCAATTCCTCCCTCCTCTTTTTCCTCTCCTCTTCCAACACTCTTAACTCTATCTCAATTATTTCGCTACAATCTTCAGTTATTCTTCTTTTCTCCTCTTTTTCCAAACTTTCCTCGCTTAACTTAAACATTACCTTTTTACCTTCTTTACCTTCCTTACCTTCCAATGTCAACCTCCTCTGCTTATCCTCTGTACTTGCCCTATCTGACTTACCGACACTCTTCCCTTTCTTTCCCGCCATTCTCACTCCCTAACCTTTCCCTAATCCTCTACTTATTTCCCTATCTATCTCCTCTACCGAACCCTTCACCTTCACTTTCCCTTAAATTTTACGTCCTCTCCTACCTTAATCACTCCCAATTTCGCTATCACACACTCTCGCTTTTACTATTTTTAATACGTTTTGTACTTCTCACACACAACCACTTCTCGCAACGCCACCTAACCAAGTCCTACGAACATATATATAAAATAATGAAAGATTTTAAAAAGATTTTTTTCTAATAGCATTATCTGGTATGAATTATTAAGTGGTGAGTGGTCCTTTAGAGGTTAACTTATTGAATTTATTATTTGATAAGTTGGAAAAAATGAAACAATCTTCATCAAATTTACAAACTTTTTTATGTGATGTGAAGGTACATATGAAAGATTAAGAAATATACATATTTGTATAATCTATTGTAAAGCATATTTCGGCGAGTGCGCCTAGAGCCCCACAGATGGCGACAGCTGCCCCGTTAACATACGCTCCGGAGCTCCGAAACTCCGGAGCAAGGAGCAGCGCGCAGGAGCGGAGTCCTGTCATGCGCATTATCAAGTGATATCGAATGATCCACGTCGAGGATCAACGAGTGAAAAAGAGAAGCGCTCGGCGATCGATCTCGGTAGCACGCGGACGTATGGAAGAGAGTGTCCCCGTGATAAGTAAAACTAAGAGTTCGTACTCTCGCGCTTTTGAGCTTCAAACAGTGCGGAAGTCTGGAGTAAACAGTTCTCATATCAACCTCGAAAAACAGCCACGATTCGGCATTGTATCGGTCTCGTCATTAATTAAATACATTTGTTACTGTTATAGTGAATCACGTTGTGTAAATTATTAGTCGGCCAATAATCCGACTCGCGCCCATCTTTACTTGAACCTCGACTCGAATTATAAGGACAGAAGGAACCCTAGTTATTAGCACGCGGGCTCTGGGTGAATTCTCCCGTTAATTAAACAGACAGTTGGTTTCGTCACATCATTATCTGATCACGTTTCGTCAACTCGTTGTTATTAAAAAAAAAAAACAAAAGATTTAGTTCTTTCACTATATAATGATTTGTTTGTTCCATACACTAATTCTATACACTATTCTATGCACTATTTACAAAAATTAGGAAATTTTACAATTTTTATAAAATATTCCAATATATTGCTGATCATAATTATACACACAGATGTCTTGATTTTATACAGTTAACAACTCTACTCAAAAAGCTGCCTCGCAAAAAGTTAGCATGTAGTTACTTCAATTCTACAAATTCTATCTGTTTTGCAGAATCTATGTTTTAAATATATTTAAACTTATTTAAATATACTGTTGTTCTTCTAATGTAAATATAGAATTATTGCCAGATTTTTGTTCAAAAAAGGTAAAATAAAAATCACTAAAAGGTTTGCGCTTGTTTGTATTATTAATTTATTAAAATGTGCAAAGAAAGAGTATTAATACAATAATTATAAAATGTTAAATTGTTGTGAACTAAATATCTTTTTTGTAAATAGAATCGAAATATTGAAGTCTCTCTCTTTAGGAGAAAATATGTATATATTTATTACTTGTATTTGTTAAATATATGTAAATATCTTTTGTATCAAATATAAAAATCTAAAAATATCTGTAAATTAATAATAAACAAGCATTTTTATATACACATATTTTAATAGCAGCTCTTTAGCACACGTAGAAAAATATAGATTGAATTTTCAATTTCGCAGATAATATATATCTTGAGAACAGTAAGCGATAGATAATTTTATAGTATCCAATCTTCATAAGGTAAGGTCAAAATAAAAGCAGAAGAAAATGTTATCTTAAAAACATAAATAGAAAATGTTATATTAAAAACATAGATTCTGCAAAAGGAGCAGAATTTGTAGGATTGGAGGAACTACGTGCTAACTTTTTGCGAGGCAGCTTTTTGAGTAGAGTTGTTAACTGTATAAAATCAAGACATCTGTTTACATAATTATGATCAGCAATACATTAGAATATCCTATAAAAATTATAAAATTTCCTAATTTTTGTAAATAGTGCATAGAATAGTGTATAGAATTAGTGTATAAGACAAACAAATCATTATACAAATTGTACAAATATGCATATTTTCTAAACTTTCATATCAAGAAACACGGTCATGTCTCAGCGCGAGACCGAACCGTGTATCTATACGCGAGCCGGCGAATTGCGAGCACCTGAGATTATCAGATCTCAATAACAGTTGAGCCGATTAAGTTTTAAATAGGCTCAATCGATAGCTTGGGTTTGATTTATATCATAAAAATGCTTTTATTTTTTTCCTACGTGCCCTACGAACCGAGATATTGCGATGCAAAGTCCAAATTTAGATAAAATCATTATTAAGAAACGTCGTCGTCGCCGGAGGCAAGGAGTGGGGATGGTGTCCTTTTGCAGTTTTCGACGCAAGAGGCGCTTGCGACCAAACCTCGTAAATCGTATTGATGTATCGATCGAAACTGAGCGAGCGAGAAAGTGATTGGCGTGACCATTGATGTTCGATGATGTTATTGTTTTGCGGCGCAGTTGATGAGTTTATTTTCAAAGTGTATAATCATTTTTATTTTTATTTCCGCCGTGGTCCTGAATTGGTGCCATATTGTGGCAGGAAATATAAAGGTAAGAACAGTGTAGTGAAAATATAGTGTATAATGTGTAGTGTATCGACAAAGGACAAAAAGTGGAGAGGAAGAGACATACACACGACAGTAAACGTTATAATAAGCCAGATTATGAATTAAATGTGGAGAATGTATACTTTGAATAGGTGTAGAGATAAAGGAAACAATAACATAACATACATACATACATTTTGCCGGGAGTATCCCGATTGTCCAAGTCTCGATTGGACACCACCAACCACAGCGACCGGTGCCTAGAGGCTTTCCACTGTTCAAGCGCTATGAGTGGCTCGTGTCCAATCGATTCTTCCAAACGGAAGCCATCCCATGTTGCCCCAGAGCGAGGCCATATTACGATGTTGATGAAAAATCTATCGGTTAAGTGCAAGCAAAGAAGGATTCATTTCACAGATATTACGTTAAAAATATTGATTCTATAGAAATAGTAAAGAAAAAGGATACAGTTATCAAAAAGGTAAATAAGAAAGAGGCTTTGAAGCAAGCTAGCGAGGCAAATGAGAGTTTAGTGTAAGAACTTAGAAGAGGAGCAAAAGTGCAGAACTCGTGAATTTAATGCAACAATTAACAGAAGATGCACATAATGTTGAACTTTGGCTGCAATATATTGACTTTCAGGTATTTATTAAAAAAAAAAAATTAAGTATATAATGTTGTAAATTATAGTAAAGGACTTCTATTAGTACAGTATTTAAATTGCAGGGGAAATAAATATTTCGAGTTATTTACTTATAATATCAAGTCATTGATATTGCACAATAAATTAATGGTAATTATTAATGATCTTTTACTCGTATGTACATACAAATATATATATCCGTGTATCCTATTTCGTGTAATAGTAATATGGCCGGTATTCATAGTCTAGTCTTATATTTAAGATCGTCTTAAGAGTACATTCTCAAGATGTCATAAGCCAATCATGGAGCCATATTAACGTCTTAAGACATTACTTAAGACAATCTTAAAATAAGAACAGACTATGAATACCTATGTCTCATTTTATTTTTTTTTACTCGAGGCTGTTGCATTTTCAATTGAATAATATAAACTAAAATAACTGAAGATATAGTCAACATCAATAATTTTTTAATTATTGAACGATACAAGAAGTACAACAATAATTGAAGTACAATAATTAAAATTGAATGTAGCACAGTAAAGTAATGCGTGGTCTACAATGAGCAGTAGCAGTAGTGGATGAGGCTGTAAGAGTAAGAAATTGACTAATCACAGTCGAATGTAAGAAGAATAATTGACTGTGATCGGTTTCAATTTCTTACTCTTACAACTTACATTCATTGCTACTGCTCTTTGTTTATATTTTGTATTTTTGTAATATAATTAATTAAAGAGCACCATCACACTGCATACTAAAAATTTGATGGGGGGGGTGGTGAAACCTCTTTAGCAAAATCTAATTAATTTATATATTACTAAAAAAGAAATGATATCTATCAAAAATTACCTTTTTTAAAAAAAAAGGCGCCAAGTATACGCTCTTTTCACAATCAAAGCAGAACATTAATTTTACTTTTCAAAAAAGCTGTCGTATATATACTTCCTACAAAAAAAAATGATATTAGGAAATGGCGCCAAGTGGAATTTAAAAAACTATAAATACAATATATTAAAAAATAAATACATAAAAATATAAATTATTAAAAAAATTAAAATATTTAATCAAAAAATAACAAATTTAATCAAAATAAAAAAAGCATATAAAAAAATACAAAAAAACTTGGCGCTGCTAGTATCTTAAGATGTAGCAGCGCCAAGTTTTTTTGTATTTTTTAATATATTTTTTTATTTTGATTAAATTATTTATTTTTTGATTAAATATTTTAATTTTTTTAATAGTTTATATTTTTATGTATTATTTATTTTATGTATTTTTATGTATTATTGTGACGATACGTCATTAACGATGAAACCCTTCGCCGTGTGTATATAGTGTATATAGTGTTTTGTGCCGTGATTAGCATAAGTTTTAGATATAAGATATTGTAAATAGCGTTCCGCGCCCGCACCGCGCGCATTTCGCGCCTAACGTTCCGCGCTCGCACCGCGCACTCCGCGTCTAGCATTCGCGCCCCACGACGCGCGCCCCGCGCCACGCGCTCAGCAAACGCCGCTTTGCGCGGTCACCACTCCATAGCCGGGTCCCGGGTATATAACGGCCCAGCACGGAGCACTCAGGACCAGATCCGATTCACCGAGCTATCAGCACGGTGTTCTCGGCTACAGCAATCCTGATCCTTAAAAGAGTACGGACGTTCTCGGCTCTTTACCTCTGACAGTAAAAGCACGGCGTTCTCGACTTTTGAATCCATTGAAGGCTCGGGCGTTCTCGGCCTTCATTCCTACGCAGGGTTCGGGCGTTCCCGGCTTTGCCTCCGCTTAACTTACGGCTCGGGCGTTCTCGGCCGTTATCCTTGCAGAGTTCGGGTGTTCCCGGCTCTGCCTCCGCATCTCGCCAAAAGAGAATCGACGCCGCTTTGAAAGCCGCGCATCGCGACACGTGCCCGATTAAGCGCAAGACCTAATCGACGCTCCTCGCACGGCCCGCCGCGGGCCTCCGGCCAACCGATCCGCGCTGTCACGAAATCTGACGTCACGACGCACGCGTTCCGCAATAGCGACTCAACTCGCGTAAGGCGCTTCCAGCCTATGTACTGTAAATAGACTATGTATCTGAACGGAATAATAATCCAATAAACTTTTGTCGCAGCCGCTTGCGTAAGACATGCACGCTTTTGCACAATCGCATGCCGGTTTTGTAGCATACCGACTCCGCTCGCACTGCGCTTTGCATACCGCGTGAACGCCGCTATCGAACCAGCCGCTCGCTAAAGCACAAAATGTAAAGACTAATAACGGTTAAACTCTGCCTGTGTAGATATATTGCTAAAAGATTAAGCTCTGCCTGTGTAAATATAATGCTAAAAGATTAAACTTTGCTTGTAAATATATCGTTTAACGGCTAAACTCTGCCAATGTAAATATATTGCTTACAACTAAACTCTGCTTGTGTAAATATATCACATAACGACTAAACTCTGCCTGTGTAATAATGTCACGTAAAGAATAAATCATCGCTGTTTTCTTTTGTTAACACCAAGCCACGTTTCTTTATTTCTCATCTGGCGTCCAACGAGCTAGATCCCGGACTTTCGCAACCCGCGAGCGAAAAATCAGACCGTTACATTATTATTATGTATTAATTTTTTAAATATATTATATTTATAGTCCTTTCTTAAATTCCACTTGGCGCCATTTCCTAATATCATTTTTTTTTTGTAGAAAGTATATATACGACAACTTTTTTGAAAGATAAAATTATTGTTTTGTTTTGATTTTGAAAAGTTAACTTTTACAGGACGGGAAAGAGCTACTTGACACTGAACCAGTGTCAAGAAATACAATGAACTATAATAAATCTTACTGAAGAAAAACCTGTAAGATTTTAAAAATAGACTCCCCTACCCTCTAAAGATTAATATCAGAATGAATTTAATTCGATAGTTCATATATATAAACATTATTATTGCTATAACAAGCAAATCTATAAAATAAATGATAGTAAAAAATAAATTTGTTTGTAATTAGCCTGAAACAATAGCAGGCTAATCAAAAATTGCGTAAACAGTGTTCAAACTCTTACTTAAAATACCGTAATTTCCGCATTCTAGCGCCATACATATTTCATTCTCAAAATTTCATATGTATCAATGTGTTGTAAGTAAATTGATAATTTATGAACCATGCGGATTTTATGTGCAGTCAACGAATGTTTGACGAATGTTCTGATTTTATGAAAAGAATGTCTTCGCTGGCTACTGTAGACGAAATGGCTGTACTATTCGTTAACTTAATATTAATGTTACTTAATATTAGCGATTGTGGATAAAACCACGAAATTTCGAATAGAATGTGCGGAGAATGTGTCTGGCTTGCCGTTAGCACGTTTAGCATTAATACCATTCCACGCGGTGACATTGTACGCCTTCCGTCTGGACACCGGTTTCCACGGAATCGTCGAAATTATCATCAATTTTCATCCGAAATTCACGTGTAACCGTTATTTCTCCCCGCTGTTATTCCTCGAGTGGCGAAGAGGCAATGGACTTGCTCAACTTAAAATTCAAATGTCAATCTGGAGAAAGTACGAGCACATATTGCCAAACGTGCAGAGTGCTTCTTGTGTCTCTCATGATGTCGAAAACGGTCACACTCATGTTTGCTCTCGAATTCTGTTTGGTGCTCACGAGAAGCTCAAGCTCCAAGGTTGTACCACCATGTGTTCGTCGGTGTTGTTTTATAGCCACATTGGCAAATACGTCTAAATTCCGGGGGGATATAAAAACGCACGTACATGCGTGTGTGTGTGTGTGTGTGTGTGTGTGTGTGTGTGTGTGTGTGTGTGTGTGTGTGTGTGTGTGTGTGTGTGTCCATTTACTCGTTTAAAAGTTATTTATTTAAAATTGCAAAAAAACGGTCATTTTCGCTGCATAATAAATCATATCATTATAAATCAAATTTTTTGTTGTTTTTTTTGCAGCTAGTTTCATAATCAAAATTCAGATAAGAATTTATCGAAAATTTTTGTCGTTGAATTGAAAAAAAAAACCTAAGAAGTCTACAGTTTTTTAACTTCGATAACTTTCAGCTGTTTAGGTATTCTAAAATTAAAACATCCTTAAATTTGAAGCAATGAAAACTAACAAAAAACTTAAAAAGAAGTGTTTTAAATATCATATAATCATACCAACCATGACATTATAGAATATATAAGGCCAAAAAGAGGGGATCAGCAATGATAACTATATAAAGACAGCGAACTCAATGGCTCTGCACAGTTCATAAAAGATCTGCCAAAGAACCATCATGCAACTTTATAAAAAGTTTCATTAATTATCTTATTGATTACAATTTTAACGTTTCAAAAGCATTTACAAAATTGTCTTTTAAAAATAATATAAAATTTATGTACATAAGAGTTTATAAAATTCAGAAAATAAGAGAATATTTAAGTTCGAAAGTGCTAATTCATAAAAATATTCCTTAAGGTAAGTCAAATATATATATATATATATATATATATATATATATATATACATACATACATGTACTTATTTTTTGTATACTATATGATATTAAAGTATAAATTATCATAAAAAAATTATCATATAAAATTATCATATAAAAAAAAATGTAAAACATTTTTAATGTTTTTTTAACTACAAATTTATTATACAATTTTTATAACAAATATTTCATAAATAGTATCACATAAATTATAACGGATTTATAAATTTTATAATTTTATTAAATATATTATATTAAAAACAGGAAAAAAAAATTTATTTTTTATGATACAAAAAAAGATAGCGCAGTTTTAGTACAAATAAAATTTTGGGAAATATCTATAAAGAATTAAAACAAGTAATTAAGGATGTGCTAAATCGATCAAAGCTAGATCTTCGTGTTAACGTTTCTTATGTAAATTTATATACATTTCTTAAGTTCACCAAACTGTGAAGAATTTGTTGCGAAAAATAACACCTCAGCCAGGGATCGAATCTGGGACCTCTCGGCTTTCCGAGGCGAGTGTCTTATTCATCTCGATCACTGAGACATGTTGGCATTACATTTTCATTAATGCTCTAGTAGTACTTTATAACGCTCCAATAATGCATAATAATGCCTCATACAGATTATTGTAATACATAATGTAATACATAATGTAATACATAATGTAATAACATTTTTTAATACAATAAAATTATTTAGTATATTAATATACTTATATTTATGTGAAAAAATATGCGTATGCGCATTTGTATAACTATAACAATAGAAATTATTTAAAAAATTAAAAACTATTAAATTTAAAAAAGTATCTTATATAATAAAAAATATAACTATAATATTATGCATATCTTTATTATAAAACATTTGTGTTAATTTTATTATAATACGTTTGTTGCAAAAATAATTTGTGTTTTGTATAATAATCTTTTCCTATGTATAAAGATTAATTTTTAATTTTTTTGTAACTTTTCAGCATAAAAAATTTTATTCGTTGAATGCTTCAAATTTATGAAATATCTAAATATTCTAAATGATATATCTAAAATAGAGAATTTCTTTAAAAGCTACATAAAAAAGCTACATAAAACTGATCCGTTATCCTCCCCCCGCCCTCGCAAGGGCCTCCGCTATATCGAAGGCCCTCACGCCAAACGGGAGGCCTACCAATTTCACTCTTGTTCGACGGAGGGGGCAGCGTACTGTCGCCCCCTCCACCGAACTCACTATCTCCTCGATCTTCTTAGCCAGTAATCTGGCCTTTTCCTCCTCCTTATCTTCCATACGGATTTCCATAAGAATTCCTCCCCCCCTGGCCTTTCTAATGCCAATGGGGGGGGGGATTCCAAGCTCTTCTAACTTTATTTTCTTCTGGCATTCATTAATGATTCTGCCATAATCTTCCAGAGAACCTCCTTGGAGTTCCAAGAGAACTCTAGCACCTTGTTTAATTTTCTTCTTCAAAACTCGTAAGGGCTTGTTTCCTCCTCCTTTCCTCTTCTCTTCTTCTTCACTTATCCTCTTCTTAGGATCCGCATCTTTTTTCTGTCTTGATCCTTTTTCTTCTCCAACATTCCCCTTATCGTCTGCTATAAAATTTATATCTGATTTTTTATTTTAGATATAAAAAACGTTTAGTTATTCTAACATTATCACATTTAAAATTATAACATTTAAAATTTTGCAAGTTACTGTAATATTTTTTAGCTAAAACTAAGTAAATTAAAGTTTAAATAAAGTTTAATTAAGATTTAATTTTTCTCGGTCTCTCTGTAACCTTTTTTTTTAATATTTAAGCAGATTTAATATTTAAGCAGATTTTTAATATTTAACACTTAAAATTTCAGATATCTCTTTATATTATTAAATATTAAATATTAAATATTTTATRTTATTAAATATTTATCTTAACATTAGAGCACAAAAAGAATATGTTTAATTCATCTTCAAATCTTTTTTATTTTTTTCTGTTGTTGAAATTAAAATCAAGATTACAACTAAACAACTGAAATAGAATCGATATTGAAATCAATAAC
>JANQDE010000465.1:48429-59931 GCA_037157785.1 Cephalotes varians
CTATATTTGAAATATAATTAATAATAAGATTGTTTTTACTTATAAATTTAATTGTTAATGAATCTATTTTTGAATATGTTCTTTATAATAAATGCATCTAAAAGTTGTAAAAAATCCAACGTTTTAAATTCGAGCATCTTTTCTAAAATTTAGATACATTGTAATTTGGTCTATAAAAACATGTTATAGGTAAGATCGGGAAATCGTTTACACAAAAGATAAGTTGTGTTCTGTTTATGTATTTAACAAAAGAAACAATGGAAAAAATACAAAATGGAAAAGATGCAAAATATCATTTTTATAACAATATCTTTTTGTAAGTTTTATATCTATCAAAAATTACCTTTTTTCAAAAAAAGGTAAAAAAAGGCGCCAAGTACACGCTCTTTTCAAAACCAAAACAGAACAATAATTTTACTTTTCAAAAAAGCTATCGTATAAATACTTTCTACAAAAAAAAAAATGATTTTAGGAAATGGCGCCAAGTGGAATTTAAGAAAGGACTATAAATACAATATATTCAAAAAATAAATACATAAAAATATAAATTATTAAAAAAATTAAAATATTTAATCAAAAAATAACAAATTTAAACAAAATAAAAAGAATATATTAAAAATACAAAAAAACTTGGCACTGCTACACTTTAAAATACTAGCAACGCCAAGTTTTTTTGTATTTTTTTAATATATTTTTTTTATTTTGATTAAATTTGTTATTTTTTGATTAAATATTTTAATTTTTTTAATAATTTATATTTTTATGTATTTATTTTTTAATATATTGTATTTATAGTTCTATCTTAAATTCCACTTGGCGCCATTTCCTAATATCATTTTTTTTGTAGAAAGTATATATATGACAGCTTTTTTGAAGGGTAAAATTATTGTTCTGTTTTGGTTTTGAAAAGAGCATGTACTTGGCTTTTTTTTACCTTTTTTTTAAAAAAGATAATTTTTTATAGATATACCTTCATATCACGGGAAGTTTGTAAATTTGATAAAGATTGTTTCATTCCTTTTCCAACTTACCAAATAATAATTTCCATAGGTTGACCTCTAAAAGACCACTCACCACTTAATAATTCATACCAGATAATGCTATCAGAAAAAAATCTTTTTAAAATCTTTCTTATTATATATATTCATTTATATTTAATATCGGTCGAAAGAAATTTGTTATATATTCATTTATATTTGCAATTTTTTAGATAGATATATATATATATATATATATATCAAAAAAATAATGTTTAAACATTTAATATTGTAGTATAATAAAAAAATGATGAAATCGTATTTAATCGTAAACATTCTTCTGTGCCATTAGAAGATTTTATTTTGTGATAAACAGAAGGCCAGAAACTATCATAGCTCGGAACGAGGGTCCAGCGTTACGCGCCGCTCGTGCATAGCCAACTTGTAATAAACAACTCCCTGCGCGCCTAGCAACCTCGTTGGCAGGGCGACCGCATCTCGTCGCGCGCTTGCATTAGCCGGTAGGCCGGGCTTATTCGGCGATTTTTAATAATTAATAACTCATTAACTATTGCGAAATTGGCAAAATGATATAAAACTTTTTTGTTCTCCTGCTTCCACCATGGCTCCAACCTTTTTTAACAGACACCCTGTATATGTCCAAGTTCTCTCATTATGGATTGTTTTATTTATTAGCGCCAAAATCTTTTTTGGAATGTTATATCATGATGTGTTATTATAAAACTATTTCTACTGAGTTCCACTTATTCAAAAATATAAGAGAAACTTAAAATTGGACATGAAATAAAACACAATAATGTCTAAGCTTCAAAAAATTGTAGTAAATTTAGACAAAATTTTAAAATAGTCTTTGACTAAAAGATCAATTTCAGAAGTGGTGTACAAAAAAAAATAGATTCGAGGTTTTAACAATGTGGCACGAAATTTCTTTGTGACTCTTACTTACCAATCCTTAATTCTCTTTCTCTTTCCTTTTCTTAATYTCTTCCCTATATCTCTTCCCGATTTTTTATTACCCTCTTTCTATTCTTTCCCTCTTTACCTCTATCTATTACATGATTAATAAGCTTATACTCACCCACAGTTCAACATTTCCTTTTATGAGATTCACATATTTTAAGATTCTGTCTAGATACAGCTACCGTTGCTACAAGTTTTTGAAGACTAAAAATTATTGTTCTCAGTTAAGACTAATTCAGAGTTAATTACAGTTAAGATCGATCAAGAAGATTAGTCACATTATAATTACAACGCTTATAGAATCTTTGTCTCAAATGACAAGACAGTGACATAAATCGTACATGTTTTTATTTATCATAATAATTACCATCTAACATTTCTTTTTCTTTCGAATTTATTTCTTATCACATAGTTCAGAATTTACAAGACAAGGTTTAACTTASACTTTTACACATCCGTATTTGACTTCTGACTTATTTGACAACATCAGACGGGAAACGACGAATTAATTATGAAATCTTTTTTTCCTTATGATCGTCAGATTTTTGCGTTTATATTCACGATATTATATGCGTCACAGTGTTTTATTTATAATTTTTCTAATTATATCTTTCCCAATTTAGCAATATAATATGTTAACTTAAGTGTACTGAAAAGACTCCGTAGAGTCGAAACGTCCGGTATTATAAAAAAACATGAAAGATATATATAATATTTTTTAATTAATACCCAACTGTTTGCTTGTTTGGTCCTTATACCATTTATATTATTTATATTTTTATTATTTTATTACGTACGAGCAGTCATAATTGTTTAATAATCTCTAATTATATGTTTTAATTTTAAAAGTAGACATTGTGTGTGACAGTATTATACAAGTAAATAGCGAAAAAAAAAATTATTTTTAATTCAATCCAGGAACGATTTTCAGAGTTTTTCTTAATTGAATTTAGTGTATAAATTTGTTGACACTATTTATTTGTTTTTATATCAAATATTATTATCTTCTGATATTTTATTAGCGGAGTTATGATAAAATAATTTATGAATTAGAAAAGAAGAGTGAGAAAGAAAAAGTAAGAGAAAGAAAAAGATAGAGAGAGAGAAGAATACACACATATGGTCAAATAATACATGTACTTCCTTTTAATATCATAATGATCGAACTTACAAATTTACAATATTTGTTTACACTTGTGTTACAGTTGTATGAAGTTTTTCCAGAAAATATAGTGCACATTAGTAATACCTAACTTGATCCTTTGAAGACGTTTTTATAAAATCCAGGACGAAAAATGATGGATGAAGATAAATTCGTAATGCTAATCAAAGAATTATTCGAAAATTTCCAAGATTATACCCCGAATGATTTCGACGCTTGGACTGTGAAAAAGCAATGCGACTGGATAAAACAAAACGTTGCGAAATTTTTTCCAAACGTGCCACAGTCCTTACTGCACTTCATTCCAGCTGCCTTCTGTCAATTAAATTATGATCAATCTTCGGAAAAATTACCTGAATGGATGAATATGGATAAATATCGCAGAGGACAAAAATTTGTGCACAAGCGTTGGGCTGTCCTCATTATATCCAGTATAATAGGCTTCGCGTACATCTATACAATCGAAGAAGGATTGAAACCATTTCTTTTAGGGGAACACAGCCATACGCCGTATTTAGGATTTCAAAGGTTATTTCAAAAGTATTTTTTTCTGAAATATTTTATTTATTGTAATAATGGAAGYTCATGTTGTATAAAACCGGTACAATAATTTCTAAGGCTCCTGACTACTCACCACGTATRTAGATTCATGACATGAGAAAACACATAAATCATGAAAATTCTTGCAAAATATATCAAATTAAAATATAAAAAAATATTTCTTATAAAACAATAACTATTTGCATTTAACACACTTGTGTAAGTCTATCAAATATATTTGTAAAATACACTTGTAAAATGTAACGAAAATTCTCCTTTTTTTATTTCGGAACAATATAAAATTATATTTATTTTCAAATAACTTAAAACGGGCCAACATACGGTCAAAGCTAGGTGTCAGTGCTCAATAATAATTCTATTTATTTAAATTAAATTAAACTATACTCTAGTACATTCATATATTTATTTTAATTCAATAGCTATCATACAGCTTGTTTCGCTCGTTTTGATTATACGATTACAAAATTCAATTACAAAAATATAATTTATTAAATACCGGAATACAAGGGGAGTTTTTCGATACGAGTTTGTTCTATCAATTACAAACGTTATTTGATTGAAAAATATTTTTTAATATTTGTTACAAGAATTTTCATGATGTAAGGTAAAGACGAGTAATATAAAATAGACTATTCATATAAAGTAGAGGTTTATTGTTTAATAAAAGCACTGCATTCAAATAATAATCGCTGAAAGTTATTGCAGTCTAGTAAAACATGCCATAATGATCAGCGAACCTTATGCAATACTTTTTTKTAATATCAAGTACTTGTTTATTTTTATTGCTTCGGGAAGATTTACACAGCATAGTCTTAATAGTCTATGTTCCCACAAGCTCAAAGTAAATTCTTTAATGCTTATATTYCTATATATATGTATATAGATGTTTTTAATAATTTGTATAATTAATATTATGCTAATATATGCCGTCTGTTTAATTATGATTCTTAACTTCATTATTATAACGAGAAAATTTTATTTATCAATATCAATCTGTAATATGTGCAGATAATACGAAATACTTCAATAGTAGAGAATATTTATTATATTATAATATTTATTTATTATATTAATGTTTTTTTCATTTTTTATAAAAAATATAGACATATCCTACAAATTTTCCATATTTTAAAGTTATACTTCGGATGTGCAATGGTTTTTATTTTATACAAACTGTCATTTTTTTAGATTACTCAAGTACAAAACTGCAAATGTCTTTGTTCTTGCTATAAATAATAATATTTTACATAATAATTTAATGATTTAAAATTTAATTTTATRTTTTCTATTGTTCATGTGCAATAGTGTTATTTTGTTTTCTATATGTTATAATACGATAAAAATATAAATTATGTTTTACTATATATATTTAAATCAGTTTATATAAATAAACAAGTTTATATTTTATTTATTGTGTTATTTATTACTGTTCTTAAAATTCGATCCTTATTTCATATTATAGATTTCTTTATTTTCACTGTTTTTATTTTTTTGTTAATACTGAAGTTGGACTTAAAATTTGGCGACTTTTATTAATTGAACATTATAGWTAACATGTTTTTTAAGAATTCTAAATAAATAAATTAAATTCTTTAAACATAAATTAAAAATCTTAATATACATTTACATCAGACTAATGTTTATTTAAAAAACGGWTATTCCATATTATCTATCTTTAGCCTATTTTTTCGTTCCTGATGTCAGTTCAAGATGACTGCAATGAACAAGAGCGTTAAAAAGAAAATTAAACGAATAGCACTGGTAAAAATTAATCAAAAATATTTTTAATTTGTAGACATATCGGCATGTATTATGAATGAATTTGTTCAATTATTTATATAAGCATTTATCGATATATCTTGCAAGAACTATATTAACAAATACATGATAATTATTTGATCTTAATTAATAATTTCAGTATGTAAATACTAAAAATAAGAAAACTATCGAAATTTTTATCCCGCTTTATCTGTCGTTCGAATTATTCTCAAAGATTATAATAGCTATGATAAATTTTAATGTATCTTTCCGCGCATTTGTATAAACATATAAATAAGCAACTAACATACATATTCACATAAATATGTTTTATAATATTTTAAAGATTGCTGTCGACTATAAATCGGGTATTAAGCTGGTATAGTGAAGATCCTTGGATTAAGGGAACTAAGGCTTATAAGGATATGCAAGTAACACGCAGTATGCATGTGGCGATAAAAAAGAAATTGTGTCAAATGAGTAATGAACAAATTGACGCTGCGTGCAAATTCGCAAATCCATGGGCTCCAGATCGTGAATTACTTCTGAAAGATTTCGCTGCAGTTTGTTCGCCTGAGAAATTTAGACAGAGACCCTATACAATGATCAGTAAACCATCACCRTACAAACCAAAAGGTATAAATAATGCGGACTTCGCAATTACCCAGAGCSTTTTYATAGTTCTACCCTTGCTCTATCCACAAAATATTGGGATATACGACGCGACCGACGAAGACTTGGAGGGTTATTGCCATATGTGGAAATGTTACGGATATTTTCTCGGAATAGAGGACGAGTATGTAGCATAATTATAACACACACAAACACATATATACAAAATACATCAAATATTGTACGATTCTATCTATTTATGTAAAATTTATATATAATGTATAAATAATATATTTTAAAATATTATTAATTGTCAGTGCTCAATAATAATTCTATTTATTTAAATTAAACTATACTCTAGTACATTCAAACTACGCGCCGAACACAGCTGGTCATATAACRCAGTTCTAAACTAGAATAGAAATAAAGTCACAAATAAATTTGATCGTCAAATTAATGCATGATGTTAATAAGYATTTTTTAAAACTGTAAAGAACTTATTGCGAAAAATATTACCTCAGCCAGGGTTTGAACCTAGAGTATAGTTTAATWTAAATAAATAGAATTATTATTGAGCACTGACACCTAGCTTYGACCGTATGTTGGCCTGTTTTAAATTATTTGATGTTTTCATATATCGGTCGAAAAGAAATTTATTATTATTAATTGTATTATATAATCCAGGTACAACCTTTGCCGTGGCAGCCTCAAAGACATAAAACAACGCGTGCATGATCTTTATCAACATTGGATAATACAAAATCTCAAAGAGTTATCACCAGAATGGGAGCATACAACCAGATGTTTTTTCGTGTCCCTGAATTATTATCCTTTAATATACATACCTTATAAGGTGATGATGCTGATCAGTACAGATGCATTTAATCTAAGCATGCCTCGTTTGTATGCATCACTTAGTTATGCAGAGTGGATCGTTTATAAGATTTATAAGTAAGTAACATATTTATCAAATGAATTTACAAATAGATATGAATAGAATTAATTCGTTATAATATACAAAATATTAATTTTATTTTATACATAAATGTGTGAAAYACAAATTTTATTATTTTATAATGTTGTTAATTTCAGATTTTTATTTTCTGCATTGAAATTTTCAAGTGTAAGAGTTATTTTTAATAAGGTATTACTCAAGATAATTGATAAAGCAGCAAAGTTCGATGCAGAAAAACTATCGGAACTTCATGAGAAATCGAAAAAAATACTACCAGATTTTTCTCTTACATATTAGTAGTTGATAAAAAATACCTTGCAAAATAACTTTTCAGTAATTACCCTAAATATGTTTATTGTTTTTGATGATGTTCTTATAATATGTAATAATTAAATACAAATATTTCAAAGAAATACATTTGTTTGATTTAGTTTATATGAATTTTTAYTTTTTAGATTTTTTACGATTAAAAAAATTTGTTAATAATAAAACACATAATTAGATATAGTAACACACCAAAATTAGAAATAAGCAATATGAGTTTGCTTTGTTTTATCGATTTAATTTTTTCACATAGTTTATTCATTAATAATAGCACAAAAATTTTTAACAGTCTAAGATAAATGTGACAATGATAACTTATATTGATTTAGCAGATTTTTATACCAGCTAGAAATACGACCGGGTAAAACTCGATTCCTGCAATTTTTGATAAGGGCCCGGTAAGTAATTTCTCAATAAAACTAGTTACGACGGGATTGTCTAGTTTCTAGGCCAAATGCAGATATTCTGGTTTCGGTCGATCTATAGAACTTAAGAGGAGACACTTGCCAGTACTGTGGTAAAACTCCACTGTAGAAGCAAAATGAAGCCACTGGCTAGTAATACTGTAGTAAACTAGTGAGGACTCCACTGTCGAGTGCCTCGACAGAGCCAAAAAAGTATGAACTGTTTAGATTGAGTAACTTGACGCGGCGATCTTTCGTGTATATTTCGTCATTCATATACATAATTACTGAATTATCAGTTATATTATATGTTATTTATAATATTTATTTGTACCTAATTATAGTAATTTCTTTTTACTGAAAAAAAAAGTCCGTGAGTAAAAATATCTGAGGTGTTATTCATTTTATTAATTTATTCTATTCTCTAGTAGATTATTCTGGGTAATTATTCTAGGTTATGGTCGATGGCAGAGAACGAGATGTAACTGTCGTAGCGTGGACGTAGAGTTAAGGGCTATCGTACACAAAATGACATAACCTGCATATGCATAACATAAGACCGCTGAACCAATGAACGTCCAGCATAAAGCTGCCATATTGATTGGCTGTGCTTTATGCTGGACGTTCATTGGTTAAGCGGTCTTATGTTATGCATATGCAGGTTATATCATTTTGTGTGCGATAGCCCTAAGGCAAAGAAGAACGTTAATCCTGACGACTTACGTATACATTTTTCTCTACCTTATCTTACGTCCATGACTATGACAGTTACGTCGTTCTCTGCCATCGGCCTTAACCTGGAATAATTACCCAGAATAATCTATTAGAGAATAGAATAAACTAATAAAATGAATAACACCTCGAATATTTTTACTCACAGTAAAAAAAATTACTAATTAGATATAAATAAATACACTACGCAACAAAATTATCACAACAAAATTTTTCATCGAAATTTTGCCATTTTTCAAATGCGCATAACTCGATCAATTTTCATCGTATCAAGATGATTTTTTTTTCATTTTGTAGGTAATTATCTGTACTTAAAGAAAAACTTGATGTGAAATTAGGTGCAAATCAATGCTGCATCTCCATGTTTTGATAAAGCCCAAGCATTTTTCTTCTTAAAAAATTTGATTGTTTGACGCGCTATCTGGATCGCCCCAATCTTTTTTCGAAAATACATAGACCATCGTAAAATGTACTTTTCAACAAACAATTTGAAAAAAGAGTCTCTACGGTTTTTTTGACCAAGTAATGCCATTTTGAAGTTATTCGAGCATTTTTAATGAATACCGCCAGCATTAACATTACCCGATACGTACCGCGAGGAGGTTACTGGTCGGACTTTACGTATCATTTTGGCTCTGAAAAGGGCCGATTATGTAAACCATTTGTCAAATTAGGGACGTGGCTCGTCACTTCCACAGTATTTTCTGACTCCAAACCCTATTTGCCTAATGCCAGAGCGGACAAGTGTTAGAGACATTCAATACCGTGTATTGTCACCTCGGCGTCGGATAGCCTCTCCTAAATGTGCTTGCATATTAATGCATGTTCTGATTGAATCTTAAGGTATCTCATGCCAGATTTCATGTAGAGCATAGTATAAAGGTATGCTCATCCCGTGTTCACCCACTGCGCAGTCAAAGTGTGAGGTCACGCTCGCGGCCAATCAGACCGTCCGAACAGTTTGACTACAATTAAATAGCGGCTCGTAGTGTTTGATGTTGTTCGAAACACGTGAAGTGTCTTTTCCATGTAGTTTTCCTTTTTGTGTATACGCACTGTCCTGTTGTGTAAAAGGTTGTGGCAACTATTTTCAAAAAACAAAATTACTTAACGAGAACAGCATAAAATATTTTTCCGAAAGATTTCACGATCGCAGCTAAATGGCTTGCAGCATGCAGAAAACAAAATAATAACCTTAAAAAAAGTGTTACGTCCAGACCCCAGGATTTTAGTCTTCTTTATTTTGACAAGAAGGAATTTGGGATAGGAAGGGTATGAAAGGACATTTCAGTAACCGTTATCTCGCAGGTATGCACACAGTGGCGCGTGCCGCGAGTCGAACGCACTTTTATGGCTCCGGAATATGGGTCAACGTCCCGAAAGGATATAACGTCTTTTTCCGGGAGCAATGCGCTCGTCGGTCCTAATTCGAATCAAGGAACTTAATCCTTTAACTCTGGACTGGACCACGTGCGATCTTCGAGGGCAAGAAAGAGACGACGGGCGAGGTCGTTGGATTTAATTRTACAAAGCGAGAACGATTTTTGCTAACATTTAAAATTTATTGAGTAAAACAATCAATATGAAATATAAGTAATTATCGAGTATCCGAAATACATTATCAGAGAATCAGGCGATTTACAAACGTATTTATGTGTAAATATGTGAATACGAGTGGAGCGGAGTAAAGTGAAAAAATATATATATTTGTATTCATTTGTAGGTTAATAATAATTATCTTCGAAAAGGTGGCTGAGGAAAGAGGGAAGAACTTTCAAAAAAAAATCACATTGAAATTATAAGAGATAGGAGAATAGGGAAGGAAAACTGAAATGTGATAATTCATTTAACATTTCCGATATTCTAATTCATTTTAATAGACTTGTGGGGCCGGCCTGTTCTATTGATTCCGTCGATTTACTGATATTTAAAGAGACATTATTGGAGGTAATCGAACTGGTTGCATTTTGTTGAGATTTACTTTTCTCAAGGACTTATAAAATCAAAGTAAGAGGTTATTTAATTTCGGTTATTTAATTTCGGGGAATATAAGTGTTTTGCTCAAACATTCTAATGGATATTAACAAAAGGGAGAAGGTAGARTGAGCGAACRTAAGAMGGATGARARGYCCGTTATATTAGTGGTCCTCAACAAATTAGAAATAGGTAAGGTCCACTAAAAATTACTCGTGAACCTTAAGCGGAATAAGGGTGTAAGATCGAGGTTTTACTGTAGAGTTAGTGAATAAGGAAAGGGTGAGAGGCCCGAGATATTAGTGGTCCTCTCAAGGTTAGAAATAAGTAAGGCCCATTAGAAATTACCAATGAACCTTAAGCGGAATAAAAAGAGGAGAAGTAGGAGGATATGCGAGTTGAATTTGTAAGAGAATCCGTAAGATCCGGGGTACTCCGCGGGTTAATTAGATAATAGATATAAGTATGCATTGTGACTTACTATTTGGTGATGGCTGGACCTCGATGTTGCTAGCTGATGTGAACTTATACTGCTGAGACCTGTTAGCCGATCTTGTGAAACTCGCGGAAGTATTACCGTAACGACTGATTGGAGTGGTAAGCAAAAAGCCAGCGTGCTCAAAATATCGCGGTTTATATAGGAATCTTTTAGGGGWTGGATTTCTTGTGGGATGATTCAAGTTGGTTTCAAGGTTTTGGTTGGTGGAATATCCTTCCTTCATGATCGATCTTTCAAATCTTCAAAATTTCATTGGAGCTTCTCACATTAGCTTAGCTCCACCCGCAACTTAAGTCTTATCCTATGCTTGTTAATTGGTGTTTCATTATTATTTGTCTGACTTTTCTACGATCATCTATTGGCAGGTTTGGATTTTCACTTGCCCGCCCTGTTTCCTAAAGAGGGRGCAAGAAAATTCTCATAGCACCTTCCAGAAATATGACTTGTTTCATTCATTTATTTATTTTTTTTGGTTTATCACCGAGTCCTCTTTTATTAGAGGCTGCAGGAATCACGAATCCACCTGTTAAAAGTTTATGAATTCGTGGTTCCTTCCATATGTT
>JANQDE010000466.1:0-13782 GCA_037157785.1 Cephalotes varians
CAAGAATTAAGTTTATTATTCCTATAATCAAAAGATATAATATGCTTTTATAATCTTTTGAAAAGTGTGTATCTATAACTTACCTACTCATATACATATATCATATACAGAGTTCCATTTTAAATGCATTAAGTTAGCACTGTATTGATACCTATAGGTTTTGGCAAATTATGTCTCGTTTTATTGCTTTTTATAACTTTATTCTTCCACCTGACCACATTTGATTTGCAGAATTTCCCTTTGTATCTGTTTTGGTTAGCGTTCATTTCGGTCGTAACAATCTTTCGCGATCAAAATCCAAACACAATATCCAGCTCTCGCGCTCTCGGCTATCGCTAACTTGTGTGCATGGCTCATATACACGCGCGCGCGGGCAACTGAATACGCGACGTTGCTACATCTTTTTTTCTTACCGAATGTCATGAAAATATTAAGTCAAATTAACTTCTTTTTTCGAGAAAACAATGAATAATTACATACGTACATATGAACTTCATATATCTTTAATAATTAAAATTATGAATTTACATTACTATGTAAGGACTTAAAAAGACAGAATGAATGTAACTCTCAGTTGATTAGAGAGTTCCGCTCCAACATCCTTAATGCATTTAAAATGGAACTCTGTATATGATATATGTATATGAGTAGGTAAGTTATAGATACACACTTTTCAAAAGATTATAAAAGCATATTATATCTTTTGATTATAGGAATAATAAACTTAATTCTTGMGTATTAATTCTTTGCCTACTACGCACCATTATAGCAGCTTCTTGTTAGCTTAATCCTTCGAAAACGCTACTACAGCGACTTCCTCTAAACGGTTTTTTGAAACAAGGCATTACTATAATGAATATTTTTTATACCTCAATTTGGTAAGCAGAAATGTCCAATTGTTTCAATCYGCATTTGGTCCAAAGAGAGAATGTTTAATTACTTTGCAATACCTAAAATTTAATATAATCCATTACATTAAATCGGTGCAAAAATTCTTGCCAATGCGGATGTCTGTACACATGCGTTAGTATGATTTCATAAGAAAAAAAACGTTTTGTAAGTTACGTCTCTCCATTAACACTATGCAGATAAGAAATAGATGTCAACATCACTTAGTATTTTTGATTAAAAATGGAGCTAGATAAAAATCATATTTACCACTGCCTTCGCTTTGTTTTCATCAAAAGAAAAGTGCTGCTGATGCACACAGAATTATTTATGAGACAAAAAATGTTATAATCGTGTTATAATCAAATGTTATAACGTGTGCAAAATGATTTAAATGATTTAAAAACAGTGATTTTGATTGTCAGTTTATCAGAATTATCAGTGACAAAAAAATTCCAGCAACTGTGGAAGAAGACGAATTGCGGAAAGATGGAAAGAAGTCGTGAAAACAACGGAAAATGCTTCAATTTATATTGTATCAATTTTTTTATTATGATAAAAATAATGCAAAAAAATCGACAAGAACTTTTGCAGCAACTTAATAACTTATTATAGTTAAAAAATCTTTTTGTACATCTCGTGGAACATGAAGGATGTGCTGTGCTTTCATGAGTTTTTCTAATCAAATAAAACAGTTACCGAGCGTTATCGTCATCAGTTAAGTAATTTTGTTAATAATTGCAAAATTGAATAGAAAAGACCATTTATTAAATAATAAATTCAGAAAGCTCATTTTGTTCTACGACAACGCCAAACATGTTGCTCTTCGTATTTCAGTAAAATTTTTAACTTAGGCCGAGAAGTTCTTCCGCACACGGCGTATTTACTAGATTTGGCGTTTTCGAATTATCATTTATTCCATCTGATGTAACATTCTTTAGCTAGACAGCTTTTAAAACTTGGCTGAGATACGAAAATGGATCATCAATTTTAATGTAACTAATGTCTTTTTTTCTCAAATGTATCCAAAGTTTAAGACATGGCAAAAAATAATAAAAAATAAAAGCAAATTTTAATGATTAAATATTAATGCATACAATTTAACACCTAAAGCAAAAACGAAAAAGAACTTTTATAAACACCTAATAAGTTTGACAAAATAATTATTTGTCGAAGAATAAAAGTTTACAGATTTTTAAAGCATATCTAGAAAAAATCGTGGCCATGCTTCCTTTAAAGCACTTTTTAAACAAGCGGAATAATTAACTGAATCACTAGATGGTTACAACCGAATAGAATTAAAAATAAAATAAAGTGGAAAATAGAATAAAGTGAAAAATAAAATATTAGTGAAAATATAAAAATGCAGAAATTGTTTTGACATTTTAATATAATATAATTCTCGATTTCGATCGAGCAGTATGGCTTACTACTTTTAAGTTGGTATAAACACATTATTATTCGTAATGTCGTTTTTATTATATTATTAAGTATTACAGACGCGCATAATACTATGCTACTTTTTACACTCCTTTTATTTTTTACAAAATACACAAGTCAATCACGATAACTTGATGTGTTTGTGAGCTGTTTAAATACATTGACCTGCGTTGACACTTACCTTCAATATGACGAGCAAAGCAAAAAAAACAATCAGCATCATGAGAAAGCAACATCTAAAGTTTTATTTACCGCTTGCACGGCCGCGTATTTATATCCATATTTAATATTTGATAAAAAGCAACGATGGAATAATTCCAAGAGTATTGCGAGCGTCAAATAGAACGCAACCTCAATCTTTTATTACAAGAATCAATATTTTGCATTGAATCACGCTCATTGATCATGTTCTTAATGTCAACAGGATTTCGTGACGTCATTTAATTTTATATATATATAAATCTCTGAGCAAAAATTATATAAGATTAATCGTTTATAACTAGTTGAACTAGTCATAGAAATACTGAACAAGGATCATGTTATTCTATGTATATAGTGCATTCTGCGTTGCAGCATTTGGATTATCCACTACTGGAGAATTAATGCTTCGTAAGTTTTTTCAAAAATTGTTTTATAATTTTTTAAATGATATTATTATATAATCTCAATGTATCGATTGTTTTGTTCATATAAAAAATTTTTATATAAAATGTAAAATTACATAAAAATGATTTAAAGAGAAATATGATATATTTTCAAGGTAACTAACATACAAGCAAAGAGATATTCTAATACAAAACTGCATAATTGTCGCGATTAGTTTCACTAAAATATTTAAAAATTCGTAAAATTACTCTCTTCTTCATTAGTTAATTTGTTATTATTGTTGTTAAAGACTTTTTTCCTTTTAATTAAATATTTATTTTGCAAATGTTCATATGCTATTCATATTTATACAAGCGAGTAACAATTTTTATGTATGCGTAAATAAAAAATAACTTAAATTAAAAATACAACATTAATTAATATGTTAGAAAAAAAGTAAAAAATAATTTTTTGTACTTACAATATACGAATTTAATAATGTACACGCACTTGATAAAAAGCAATTATCCTCTAAATTATACTTTATGTCAACTAACTTATATTATATCAAAACAATTTCTGCATTTTTATATTTTTACTATTATTTTATTTTTTATTTTATTCTATTTTTAATTTTATTTAGCTGTAACTACCTGTAAACGTGATTCGGCTAATTATTCCGCCTGTTTAAAAAGTGCTTTAGAAGAAGCATGGCCACGATTTCAACCAGGTATACTTTAAAAAATTATAAACTTTTATTTTTCTTATTAATTTATTTTGTAATAATTTGTATATGTTACTATATACATTATTATTAATGCAATAAAGAATATTGTAAAAATTAATCAACATTAAGAATGACCTAGATTACATGTGTCTGTGTGTGTGTGTGTGTGTGTGTGTGTGTGTCGGGGGAGTAGGTGGGGGGGTGGGGTGGGTATGTGTATGTGCAAACATTTAAATTATATTTAAAACAAGAACAAATTAAAAATTTCTTTAATCGAATTATTTTGAAATATGAATACTAATATTAGCTTTTTTATTTTGGTAGGACTTCCACAATTTGACTTTCCCACCTTTGGAACCATTATTTTATGAACATGAAAAATTTAAATTTAATTATGACGAAGTACATGGAGAAATAATTGTATCAAATGTTACTGTCCTTGGTTACTGTCCTCAGAAGCTCGTTTTTTTATGTAACATCGCACTTTGTTGATGATGTTTTTCGTTTGGAAATCGACGCACTATTTCCAAAGTTGTTTGTAAAAGGTGGTGTAAGCATAGATGGTACTATAAATATATTCAAAGTTATTGAAAAAGATACGATATTAAATAATTGTACGTTGTCTGCATAAACAGAGAAACATCATTTATTTGAATGTATTCCTATTTATATAATAGATTAATCATATACGTATGTACATCAAATTATCAATATCAGAATCAAATTATTTATATGTTATTTAAAAAAAGCAAAATTAATACAATCTACAGTATTAGCTATTTATGACAATTAGCTATTTATGACAATTTTATTAATTTCTCTTAAATTTGAAGCTATACATATATGTATATACTTATGTGTATACAGATATTGCACACATAAATTTATCTGTAAATCTATCTAACGTAAAATTTATAATTATTGTTTTCTAATGTGCCATTTTGATAAAATAATGATTTATTTTAAATTCTTGTTACCTTTTATCAAAAAATACTTCACTGAATACTTTTCTCATTATCATATAACTTATGTAACAGGTTACTTTAATTTTACCGCGGACGATGCCAGAGGAACCTGGGAATTAATAGGACATGTAATAAATGATACATGGACTATAGAACATTTTCGTGTCGCTCCGTCGATAAAAAATTTGAAAATAAATTTTGACTCTTTGTTTGAACAAAATAAAGACTTCGGTAAATATTAAATTGTAATTAAATTAAAATTATAATTTTAAAAATTAGTAAATACACTCATATCTATTATTAATTTATTGCTTAAATAGATCTAAATCTCATTATCTTGATAAAAGTTTATCTAAAATAATTAAATACTAATAATCTATAATTTGTACATATGTAATATTACGAGCATAAAAATTGTAAAATATTGTATAATTGTAAATTATTGAAATATATCGTATATTGAAATATCCGTGTATAATTGAAATGCTGGAATATTAGAAATCTTAATTTTATCAAGAATTTCTTTAAACATTTGCTAAGTACGGAAAACAAATTTAAAAAATTTTTTGCGAGGCTTTTATATCTGATTAAAATAGTAATAATAAAATAAAACGAATCAATATCTTAAAAAAAAATCATAATATTATATTTTATAATAACGGAGCAGAATCAACTACTGCGAAAAAAAGAAAAGTTAAAAATAATTGATTTGTAAGTTAAAATCATTTTTTATTACATTCAAACTCCTCCTTCTCTCTCTCTTTCTCTCTCTATTCTTCGATTTAATTTGAACCAACTTTAAGTCGAATATTCGAAAAAAATGATAAAAGTGTGTGTGTGTGTGTGTGTAAAATTTTGTAAAGAAAACTTTTTTTTTAGATAGAAATTATTTTAATTATACTCTCTTTAATCTTTCCTAAAGTCTTATTCAAACACAACACAGGAGCAGTAATGCCAGATGAAAAACGCGACTCCCCAGAAGAATAAGTGCCTATTTTTTAAAGGAGTCGTTTCTGGTATTACTACACAAGAGCGCTACACTCGATAGCAATCAGTTAACCGAGAAAAAAATCTAATAAAGCGAACTTGGACATCGAAGTTTTATTGCATCTTTTATCTCAATATTTTTATTTATTTTGCATACGTTTTTAAAAATATAAAATTACAAAACAAGAATATAATTAATTATAAAACTATAATTACATTTATATTATAATCTTATATTAATATGCTTCTTTTTAAAACACATGTTCTACATACAATTTTTATTTTCAGATAATGTTGTCTTAACTTTTGTAAATGAATTTTGGCCGGCAATATATCGAATAATATTACCATTAGCGTCCGATACATGGGGCCCTTGGTTGACTAAGTTTCCCAATAAGCTCTTTTCAAAAATTCCCTTCTCACAAATATTTCCGTAAAAATCATATACATATATATATATATATATTATTATAATTAAAATTATATATTTATTATACATTAATGTATACAAATTTCTTATAAAATTAAAGCTACATTCAATTTTGTAAACGCAAAATATATGGATTATTTCTCTGAGATTTTGTAATTCTTAATCTTTGTCTTTTAATTACTGTTTGTGAGCAAAATTAATAAATAATTTAATAAAATATTAATTTCAATTTTTTTATGTTTTTTGTGTTCCTAGGTACCATAGGTATCATAATTTTTAAAATATAAATAACTTTTAAAAATAAACAACATTATATTTCTAAAATATATTTTTAAAATTAAAAAGAAGAATTTAAAGCGTTTTATCATTATTTATCTTTATCTCTTACAAATTATTAATCAAGAAAATTATTGTTTATAACAAGAACAAACTAAACTTAATGAGTATGTTATTTTTACGTATACTTAATCTTAGTAACGGAAAACATGTTCTCCTATTCTACGCAAGATTTAAGATAAAGATTTAGATATTCTAAAGAGTTAAATAAAAAAAATTAAACTATTTATTATTTAACATTAGATATATAAAGCTATATTCTTAAGTTCTCTTGTTTTCTTTATGCATTATTGATCTTTACTGATTGTTTAAGCAATTATTAAAATTGCAAATTATAGTCAATAAAAAGCTTTTAGCGTTAATTTTTATTTTAATTTTTTTTGTCGAAAATAACAATAAAAATAAAATAATTTTGTAACTACAAAAAATTTCTTTTTATGTAAATTGAAAATTTAAATCCGCATAGAAACTTACACCTAAATTTTACAAATTTGATTAAACTTATATGTTATATTCTATCTTTTAAGACTTATAGCTTGTTGGAGGGTGTGCCGAGGAATAATGAGTACCAGATTTCGGATATGAGGATATATTTCACAGAGGTCAGAAAACTTATACTGAGTAATAGCAATACTTAATAACGAAGACGCGAAAACAAAAGACAATAGCGCCTAGAGTCCTAGAAGAAGAAGGATAATAATGTTAAGGCCGCATCTCTGCTTCGCATGCGCGGCGACGCTGCGCGTTGTCGTACAGCCCGCGCTCTAAGTCTTCAGCTTAACATAGCTTTCCTTCTTAAGAATAACAATAATTGCAAATAATTATAAATAATTATATAAAATACTTTTTATTTTATCCTTTCAAATTTAAAAACAAAACATAGCACATAAATTAATTAGCAAAATTCAACAAAATAAACGAAAGCTTATTATTAGACGAACAAATTAACCACTAAAAATTATTTTTTTCTAAATAACATATTAAATTTTTTCCGACTTTTTACGTTAATGTTATTCTACAAATTGCATTTTCGATTTATTTCTGGTTATAATGGCATATTTTTTCGAAATTATTCTTTAATCAAATGAAAAAAAATGACTGTATATGTGTAAATAATGTATCGATGCTAAAGGATTATAAAAGCATAATGCTTTGATTATAAGAATAAATTTAATTCTCAAATATCAATTTTTTGTCTATTATGCGCTACCTTATAGTAACTTCTTATTAATCCTTTGGAAATTCCGCCATCCCGAAAAAGAATGTTTCATATATATTTATATAAAATTATATAAAATTATATGCAATTATATACAATTTTATATAATATAAAATAATATAATAATTTTGTTGCACAACAATGCCAGATATGTTGCTCTTCATATTCAGCAAAATTTTTAACTTAGGCTGAGAAGTTCTCCCTCATACAGCGTATTTACTCGATTTGGCGAATTATTACTTTCGAATTACTTATCCTACCGATGCAGCATTCTTTAGCTGGACAGCACTTTCGAAATCTGGCTGAAATACAAAGATGGATCACCAATTTTATTATATCTAAACTAATTTTATTATATCTAAACTAATTTCTTTTTTCTCAAGTGAATCCGAAATTTATCCAAAAGATGGCAGAAAATAATAGAAAACAAAAACAAATTTTAATGATTAAATATAAGTTTGAACAAAATAATTATTTTTTCTTGACGCAGCAATATCAGGTATGAATTACTACTTTTGAGTTGATATAAACACATTATTATTTGTTTTTATTATTAAACATCACAGACGTGCTTGCTACTTAGCTATATTTACAATACCTTTACTTTTTACAAAGAGCAAATAGACAACTCAATCATGCAATTACAATAACCTGATGTGTTTGTAAGTTGTCTAAATACGTTATATAATCTGGGTTAGAACTCTGTATCGCCTATCGACAGTTTGATATCGTTGCGTAGCTCTTTTCTATATGTAATGTCTGCGCCACGACACCGACAACTGTCAATAGGCGATACAGAATCCTGGCTCTGTGTTCAACTTTTCAGTACGAAACGAGTAAAGCAGAAGTTTGCAAACGAGCAAAAAGAACCAATCAGTATCGTGGAAAGCAACAATTAAAAGCGATTTCACTTGCCACTTGCAACACTTGCTTAAATTTATCTTTGTTTAACATTTCATAAACAACAAGAAATGAAATGATTCCAAGATCGTTGCAAGCGCTCAAATAGAACGCAGTCTATTAAATCTTTTACGTACCTTTTATAAGAATAGTGTTATGCTATATCATGCTTATTCATCATGCTATTAATAATAGGAGTACGTAACGTCACTTAATTTTATATCTATAAAAAATAGCCTTGAGCAAAAATTATATAAAACTAGTCGTTTATAAGCAATCAAACTAGTTAAATTAGAAACACTGAACAAACAACATGTTATTCTATGTATTTAGTGCATTCTGCTTTGCATTTGGATTATCAGCATCTGGAGAATTAATGCTTCGTAAGTTTTTTTTTAAATTCTTTTTTATAATTTTTTCAATAATATTATTGACTATAACTTTATTGATAATATAATGTATTGTTTTATTCACAAAAATTTACTGTACAAAATCAATGGGAAATTACATAAAAATAATTTCAAGAGATATGATATATTTTTTAAGATAACGAGTATACAAACAAAGAGATATTTAAATATAGAATCGCATTGTCGCGATCACTTTCACTAAAATATTTAAAGACTTATACAATCTCTCTTCTTCGTTAGTTTATCTGTTATTATTGTTAAAAACTTATTTTCTTTTTAAATTTTTATTTTGTATTTTTCAAGCATTCACATGCTATTCACATTTATACATGTGAGTAACAATTATTATGTACGCGTGAATCAAGAATGTGAGTTACAAATGCAACATTATTTAATATATGAGAAAAAAAAAAACAATTTTTTTGTACTTGCAATGTACACATCTGATAACGTACTTGATAAAAAAACAATTATCCTTTTATTAAATTATATTTTAAATCATATTACATTATGTCAAAACAATTTCTGCATTTTTACATTTTCACTATTTTACCTTTCACTTTATTCTATTTTTAATTCTATTCAGCTGTAACTACTTGTAAACGTGATTCGGCTAATTATTCCGCCTGTTTAAAAAGTGCTTTAGAAGAAGCATGGCCACGATTTCAACCAGGTATACTTTAAAAAATTATAAACTTTATTTTTCTTATTAATTTATTTTGTAATAATTTATATATATTACTATACACATTATTATTAATGCAAAAAAGAATGTTGTAAAAATTAATCAACATTAAGAACGATTACGTGTGTGCGTGTGTGCGCGCGCGCGCGCGCGTGTGTGTGTGTGTGTGTGTGTGTGTGTGTAAACATTTAAATTATATTTAATACAAGAACAGATTAAAAATTTATTTAATCGAATTATTTTGAAATATGAATACTAATATTAGCTTATTTATTTTGGTAGGACTTCCACAATTTGACTTTCCACCTTTGGAACCATTATTTTATGAACATGAAAAATTTAAATTTAGTTATGACGAAATACGTGGAGAAATAATTACATCAAATCTCATTATGGTTGGTTTTTCAAAAGCTCGTTTTTTTGATGTAAGAGCGCACTTTCTTGATGAAGTTTTCCGTTTGGAAGTCGACATACTATTGCCAAAGTTGTTCGGAGAAGGTGATGTGAGTGTAGATAGTTCTATAAATGTATTCAAAATTATTGATAAAGGTACGATATTAAATTACACATAGTCTGCATAAGTAGAGAAATGTCATATATTTAGGTGTACTATTATATCATATTACTTATTTATATCATAATCGTATATGTACATATATCAAATTGCAATATTTATTTTCCTCTATAGAAGAAAAGCAAAATCTGTATAATTTACATTATTAGCTTTTTATGACAATTTTAATATTCTCGTAAATTTAAAGTATACATATATATATTGCACACATTAATCTATCTGTAATATAAAATTAATAATTATTGTTTTCTAATGTGYCATTCYAATAAAATAATTTCTGATTCTTTATAAATTATTGTTATTTTTTTATCAAAAAATACTTTACTGAACACTTTTCTCATATTCATTATAATAACTTATGTAACAGGTCGTTTTAATTTGACCGTGGAAGATATCAGAGGAACGTGGGACTTAAGAGGACATGTAATAAATGACACATGGACTGTAGAACACTTTCATATCACTCCGTCGATAAAAAATCTTAAAGTATATTTCGACTCGTTAGAACAAAATGACCTCAGTAAGTATTAAATTAGAAATTAACTTGAGAAATCAGTACATTCATATCTAATTTATTTTTTAAATAGATCTAATTAATTTCTTAAATAGATTTAAATCTCATCTTGATAAAATTTATCTAAAATAATTAATTAAATATTGGTAATCTATCATTTGTACTATATGATATACGATATAAAAATTATTGTTTGTAAATTCTTTGAATATATCTATATTGAATATAATATATATTGAATATAGTATATCGAAATATCTGTATATAATTAAAATGGTATTAAAATCTTAAACTTTTCAAGAATTTTTTTAGACATTCTAAAAATAAAAATAAATTTAAAACACTTTTTGCGAGGTTTTTRTATCAGACTAAAAATAGTATTATTGAAATAAAACCAATCATTTACTTAAAAAAGAGAATTATA
This sequence comes from Cephalotes varians, assembly GCA_037157785.1. Classification (NCBI taxonomy): domain Eukaryota; kingdom Metazoa; phylum Arthropoda; class Insecta; order Hymenoptera; family Formicidae; genus Cephalotes; species Cephalotes varians. The sequence continues at coordinate 11,085 of JANQDE010000466.1, forward strand.
ATGAGAATTTCATAATATAACGAGATAAAATCAAGTAGTATTTTCGAAAGAAAAGAAAAATTAAAAATTATTGATTTGTAAGTTAAAATTATTTTTTATTACATTAGAACCTCTCTCTCTCTCTCTCTCTCTCCCTCTCTCTCTCTCTCTCGCTCTCTCTCCCTCCCTCTCTTTCCCTCTCTCTCTCTCTCTCTCTATTATTCGATCTAATGTGAACCGGCTCTAAGTCAAATATTAGAAAAAGTCGAACAATAAAGATGTGTGTATAATTCTGTAAAAAAATTATTTTAATTATATCTTTCTTTAAACTCTATTTAATTAAAAAATGAAAATTAAATCTGATAGAAAGACTCTCGAGTTTTTTAAAAACCAATAATAAAGTGCTGGGCTAATGAGAGTCAATACGCAATAAACTGTAGAGTGATATTAATAATATATATTTACGTTGTTAACAAGTAACATAATGCGAACGTTTTGACTCCGTTTCAAGCCACTTTCAATGATGGTACAAAAAAAAGAATTTGAATTTCTTATTTTGGCCAGACCTGGTGTGAGTTTTGGATGTCAAAAATTGTCAAACAACGTCGTTGTTCTTGGATAATGCTAAAAGTAGTGATAAAATGAAATTACTTGTTTTCGTCTAAAAGTCCCCTATGGTCCACTTTTAGGCCCTAACATGGTACAYATTTTKTAYGCAAAATTTTGTRCTCTTTYCAAATCCGGGATCAAAAATACGGGTTTCCATTGAAAAAATACTTGTTAATCTTAAAATGACTTTGAAAATCGACTTCAAGGTCAAGTTCAAGGTCATCAACGGTTGCCTCCCTTTGAACCCTACAACTTTTGTAYGAGTTATTTTTCGCTATCACCTATACCTTTGGAGTTATTTGCGTGGATGGATTAAAATTGTCCACTCTGTATAAAATCATAAAACAAAAGTATAATTATTTATGAAACTATATAATTACATTTATAATGTTATAATCTTACATTGATATGTTCTTCCTAAAACACATATTCTACATGTAATTTTTATTTTCAGGTAACATTGTCATAGCATTCATAAACGAATTCTGGCCGACATTATATCGAATAATATTACCGATAGCGGCTGATACATGGGAACCTTGGTTGACTACGTTTCCCAATAAGCTTTTTTCAAAAGTTCCCTTTTCAAAAATATTTCCATAAAAATCATATGTTATTATTATAATTAAATATATAATTATTATAATGAATATATAATAAATATATAATTATTTATAATAAATATATAATTATTATAATGAATATATAATAAATATATAATTATTTATAATAAATATATAATTATTATAATTATATTTTTTACGTCAATAAAGTGCAAATTTCTTATAAAAAGCCATCTTCTTTTTTGCAAAAATATGTGAGTTATTTCTCTGAAATTCTGTAATTCTTAATCTTTGTTTTTTAACTACCTGGTAAACAATTTTTTATATAAGAATATATACAGGGTGTCGGATAATTCCCGCCTCACGTATCAAATTCAGGTAGAGCAGGTCAAATTAAATAAAGAGGTCCTCTACCATTTTGCAAATTTCGTAATAATTAATTTTTGTATTGTCGCGTAATAATTAAATAAATAATTTTTGCATTATTTGTTTTATGAAAAGTCAAATTAAAAAAATTAAAAAAATAAAAAATTGCTCATGTATAATTGTGTATAATGATATATAATTATAATAATATATAATTATATAAAAACAATTTTTTCTTATTTCTTCAAACTTGACTTTTTGTAAAAGAAACAATTGCAAAATTTTTTTTTCTTGTATCAAGCAATAATTTTACAAAAAAAAAGAAAGATGTATGAACATCTATGGATATATTTTATATATGTATAAGTATATATGTTTATATACAGGGTGTTTGACAATTGTGGGAACAGTTTTCATGGGCAGCTACAGCGGATTAAACTAAGGCGGAAAGTCCTGTAGCATTTTTAAGTTTTCGCAATAGTCAATGAGATATTAATTGTTAAAGATTGCCCAATACGCGCGTCCGCCCAGCCTTCTATTGGTAAGTGTACGCCCGCTGCTAGCTCGACGCTCGACTCGCGGGGAGTAGGGAGTAGGCGTAGCCAGCGCGCCGAGTGATTGGCAAACGTCCCGCGCTGCGCATACCGTGAGTCCCGCCATCTTGCTAGTAGAAGGCTGGGCGAACGCGCGTATTGGGCAATCTTTAAAAATTAATATCTCGTTGACTATTGCGAAAACTTAAAAATGCTACAGGACTTTCCGCCTTAGTTTAGTCCGTTGTAGCTGCCCATGAAAACTGTCCCCACAATTGTCAAACACCCTGTATATATTTATACAGGATGTCCGTTAAAAAAGGTCGGAGCCATGGTGGGAACATAGAAAAAGTCAAGGAGAACAAAAAAGTCTTATACCATTTTGCCAATTTCGCATTAGTTAATGAGTTATTAATTATTAAAAATCGCCGTATAAGCCCGGCCTACTGGCTAATGCAAGCGCGCGACAAGATGCGGCCGCCCTGTCAACGAAGTTGCTAGGCGCGTGGGTAGTTGTTTATTACAAGCGACAATGGTTACGCACGAGCGGCGCGTAACGCTGGACTCCCGTTCCGAGCTATGATAGTTTCTCGCCTTCTCTTTATCACAAAATAAAATTTTCTAATGGCACAGAAAAATGTTTTATGT
>JANQDE010000466.1:15157-30100 GCA_037157785.1 Cephalotes varians
AGTAATCGCTTTTGTAAGCAGTAGAATTAATATTTTCTGTGCATGCATGTATGCATGTACACACATACATATACACATACATACACATAAAACATTTTTCTGTGCCATTAGAAAATTTTATTTTGTGATAAAGAGAAGGCGAGAAACTATCATAGTTCGGAACGAGCGTTACGCGCTGCTCGTGCGTAGCCATTGCCGCTTGTAATAAACAACTCGTCGCGCGCTTGCATTAGCCAGTAGGCCGGGCTTATACGGCGATTTTTAATAATTAATAACTCATTAACTATTGCGAAATTGGTAAAATGGTATAAGACTTTTTTGTTCTCCTTGACTTCTTCCATGCTCCCATCATGGCTCCGACCTTTTTTAACGGACACCCTGTATATGTACGTACGCGCAAAGCTGTATATGCGTGTGTATACATATACTGTGACATATTGCAGATATAAATCAGATATCATGCGAATATATTGAAGACATCTTGTAAATTTATTTGGAGATATAGTAAGGATATACTTGAAACAAACTAATTGTCTACCGTGGATATATTTGGAAAATCTCTACAAACTTTTAGCGAAGGTCTACAAGATAAGGCAACGCGGACATAGTGTATTATTATACGTATAGTATATGTATACTCGATATATCACAGATATATCTCGAATATCATGCGTATGTCGTAATATACACTACGCAACAAAATTATCGCAACAAAATTTTTCATCAAAATTTTGTCATTTTTCAAATGCGCATAACTCGGTCAATTTTCATCGTATCAAGACGATTTTTTTTTTCATTTTGTAGGTAATTATCTGTACTTTAAGAAAAACTTGATGCGAAATTAGATGCAAGTCGATACCGATCTCCATGTTTTGATAAAGCCCAAGCATTTTTTTTCTTAAAAAAATTTGATTTTTTTGGCTTCGCCTACCTGGATCGCTCTGATTTTTTTTCGAAAATACCACATAGACCATCGTAAAGTATTTTTCAACAAACAATTTGAAAAAAAAATTCGAGTCTCTACGATTTTTTTTGACCGAGTAATACCATTTTGAAGTTATTCGGGCGTTTTTAACGAATACCACCAGCATTTAGCATTACCTGATACGTACCGCGGGGAGGTTGCTGATCGGACTTTATGCATCATTTTGGCCCTGAAAAGGGCCGATTATGTAAACTATTTGTCAAATTAGGGACCCCGTGGCTCGTCATTTCCACAGTATTTTCTGATTCCAAACCCTATTTGCCTAATGCCAGAGCAAACAAGTGTTAGAGGCATTCAATGCCGTGTATTGTCATCTCGGCGTCGGATAACCTTTCCTAAACATTCTTGCATATTAATGCATGCTCTAATTGAATCTTGAGGTATCTCGTGCCAGATTTCATGTAGAGCTCTCTCAAGCTCTTACAGATTAGCAGGAGGCCTCTCCAAGTTACGTAATCTCTTACTCATCATGTCCCATACATGCTCAATAGGATTGAAGTCTGCGCTATTAGATGGATGAGGCAGTAACTGTATATTGTATCCAACTCCCATGATTCACAGCGATACGTTACATAAATGAAGTTTTGCGTCCTTGCGTGATTCCAATGCGTCGACAAATAGGCCGTGATTTTATCTTGATGTAGAATAATGCACTTTCCCATGTTGCGAGAATAACTCATGAGTACTTGGCAGTAAACAATAGATGCGGCATCGACTTGCTAATTTCGCATCAAGTTTTTCTTAAAGTACAGATAATTATCTACAAAATGAAAAAAAATCGTCTTGATACGATAAAAATTGATCGAGTTATGCGCATTTGAAAAATRGCAAAATTTCGATGAAAAATTTTGTTGCGATAATTTTGTTGCGTAATGTACTTTCGCGATGTTTTACAAACGTTATCAGGATATATATGACTATCTAGGAACTCAAGAGATTGTGTGTGTTTAAGAATGTGTGTTACATTTCAAAGTATTTTAAATATAAATTTTAAAAATTTTATAAGTTGTTTTATTTTATTATTATGTTTGAATATCTTTGTAAAATTTGAATATAATAAAATTTGAATATCTTTTTAGTTTAAAAGTTGTTTATTTATTCTTACGCAAAATTGTGTGTTTTGTAGTATTTATTTGCGATTTTGATGAGGAAGTAACATTAAGTTGAATAAAATCAAATTTTATACCAATAAATATTCGTGCAAAAGTTTCGGGCTAGAGACAAAAAAATTTGATTTATAATGATAACTTATAAAAATACATGAGGGTGCGTGCGTGCGTGTGTGTGTGTGTCCATTTACTCGTTTGAAAGTTATTTATTTAAAATTGCAGAAAAACGGTCATTTTCGCTGCATAATAAATCATAGCATTATAAATCAAATTTTTATAAATCATCATTATAAATTAAATTTTTTGTCTCTGCTGGCCCGAATCTGAAAATCTCGAACACATCCGGCAAACCACGTTCCGCTTATCGAAAGACAAACTATTACAAGTTCATAGATTATCGCACTAAAGTGGTCGTTGACATTCGATCCGTCTGTAAACTAGAGTTGTTTTTTCCTTTGCAACTAGTTTCATAATCAAAATTCGGATAAGAATTCATAGAAAATTTTTGTCGTTGAATTGGAAAACAAAAAATAAACCTAAGAAGCCTAGAAGTTTTTAACTTTGATAACTTTCAGGTTTAGATATTCTAAAATTAAAACATCCTTAAATGTGAAGCAAAGAAAACTAACAAAAACTTAAAAGAAGTGTTTAAAATAATAATCACATCAATGACACTATAGAATAAGGTCAAAAAGAGGGGATTAGCAACGATAACTATATAAAAGCAGCGAATTCAATGATTCTGCATAGTCCATAAAAGATCTGCCAAGGAACCATCATGCAACTTTACAAAAAGTTTCATTAATTGTCCTATTGATTACAATTTTAACATTATCAAAAATATTTACAAAATTGTTTTTTAAAAATAATATATAATTTATGTACATAAGAGTTTATAAAATTCAGAAAATAAGAAAATATTTAAGTACGAATTCGAAAGTGCTAACTCGTAAAAATATTCCTTAAGGTAAGTCAATGTATATATATATATATATATATATATATATATACATACATACATACGTACTTATTTTTCGTATGTGTACTATAACTATATGATATTAAATTATATTATCATATAAAAGAAAAATGTAAAACATTTTTAATGTTTTCTTAATTTTCAAATTTATTATACAATTTTTATAACCAATATTTTATAAATAGTATCACATAAATTATAACGGATTTATAAATTTTATAAATATATTATATAAAAAACTGGAAAAAAAATTTATTTTTTATGATACGAAAAAAGATAGCGCAGTTTTAGTACAAATAAAATTTTGCGAAATATCTATAAAGAATTAAAACAAGTAATTAAGGATGCGCTAAATCGATCAAAGCTAGATCTTCGTTAACATTTCTTATGTAAATTCATATACTTTTCTCAAGTTCATCAAACTGTGTGCAGAATAAATTTTTGATCTTGAAATACAGTTTTAAGTTGAACAAGAATAGCAATATCACGATATTAAATTGATAATCAATTTAATAATAATGATGCTAATAAGCATCTCAATCTCTTTTCCCCCGAATATTATAAAGAATTTGTTGCGAAAAATAACACCTCAGCCAGGAATCGAACCTGGGACCTCTCGACTTTCCGAGGCGAGTGTCTTATTCATCTCGATCATTGAGGCATGTTGATATTACATTTTCATTAATGCTCTAGTAGTACTTTATACAGGGTGTCGGATAATTCCCGCCTCACGTATCAAATTCAGGTAGAGCAGGTCAAACTAAATAAAGAGGTTCTCTACCATTTTGCAAATTTCGTAATAATTAACGAGATATTAATTTTTGAAGATTGCCGAAAAGAGGCATGTTCGGCCGGCCCATCGGCAAATGCAAGTGCTTGGCGAGATACGCCCGCCCCGCTAAGCGCGCGCGGAGTTGTTTACACCGCGCCGTTCGGGCTTAACGAGCGTAGCCATTGCCGCAGTAAACAACTCCGCGCGCGCTTAGCGACGCGGGGCGGGCGTATCTCGCCAAGCGCTTGCATTTGCCGATGGGCCGGCCGCACATGCCTCTTTTTGGCAATCTTCAAAAATTAATATCTCGTTAATTATTACGAAATTTGCAAAATGGTAGAGGACTTTTCTACTCAGTTTAACGTCCTCTACCTGCACACAAGGGCTTGGGCGGGTAGTCCCTGACATCCTATATAATGTCCGCGTTTCCTTATCTCGTATAGACCTTATCTCGTATAGACCTGAAAGTTAGAGATATGCCGAATATATCCACGGTAGACAATTAGTTTGTTTCAAGTATATCCTTAGTACATCTCCAAATAGATTTACAATATGTCTTCAATATATTCACATGATATCTGATTTATATCTGTAGTACGTCACTGTATATGTATACACACGCATATACAGCTTTATAGTATTTTCGGCTATGTTACTTACTAAAACGTTGCGAGTAACGCCTAGTAACGCCCAAATCCTGAGAAAGGTGGATTTTTTGTTTCCTCATTATTATTATTATTTGTCTTGTATTAAACAGTAATTGTACTAAAAAGGATTATTAGAAGGATAATTGTAAAAAAAGGATATATGAACATATTGACATATTTCGTATATAAATATATTCTTGGGATTATTCTTAGTCCATCTTTTAAGTGATATATTTCTTTGAGTACAGACAAAGGAAACAAAGGAAACTGAGAATGATAAAAGCAGGAGTCTCTCTGCATAAATAAATAATGAATTGTCAAAAAGTTTAATTATTTATTCTTCTGGTGTTTCCAAAATATGTACAAAAAAATATTAAAGAATAAATAATTAAACCTTTTGGTAATTTATTATCTATATAATATCGAACTCACAAAAAAATAATTATTATTGTCATTAATAAAATCCGTCATATCATAAGTATCACTATACATTCAGAATTTGATCCAACGACAATGTAATCCTTTATCTCATCAGTCAGTCATACACCTTGGCTGATTAAATTGTCTTTTTCTATTTCTTCATTGATTTTTCAATCAATTAATAAAAAAATAATAAATAATAAATTATTGGAAAGATTATGCTTTCGACAAGAGACTCCAAAAGTTCATGCTCTGAAACATGCATATTTTTATTTTACGAAATAAAAATCAACATGATGCGGATTATTTTTACGCCAGAATTAATGATAAATGTATCCTTAAACGTAAAAATAAGAGTGACTAGAGAGTGGACGACCTCGATCTACTTTTATCGAACTTTCAACGCGATGACACTATGCGATAAATTTCGACTCTGAACACACTTCATGGTACACATGACTTTTTTTATAAAGGATAAATAATTTTATTTATAAATATTTAAATATAACTAAAAAAATATTTTTTAAATAAGTATTTTACTTGGCAGCGCCAAGTATTTTGAAAAAATAAAATATTTGTATTAAAATATTTATATGTCAAACTGAATATGTATCTTAATTGCCTAACTCTCTCTCTCTCTCTCTCTCTCTCTCTCTCTCTCTCTCTCTCTCTCTCTCTCTCTTTCTCACTACGTGCGTGCGTGCGATAAAATACTTATTTAGAAAATATTTTTTTAGTTGTATTTAAATATTTATATATAAAATTACTTATTTATATATAAAAAATGTATTAAAATATTTATTTGTACCAAAATACTTATTTGTCTGTTTATTATCTTGTTTCTATTTCTTCTTTGTATAGATGCACAACAATTGTTTTTTATAGGCGCACAGCAACCTTATATTGGTGCACAGCAGCGAATATTATAATATCAAAGACTGTTATTCATAGTCTTATTTTATCTTTAAGATCGTTTTAAGTTCATTTTTGAATGCTCCCTAATCAATAAAATGATTAGTATCTGAAGATAAACTTAAGACAATTTTATATATAAGATCAAACCATGAACATCGACTAAAGAATAGTAATAAAGAAATAAATTTAGTTTATTTAACTATCCATTTTTATAGTTGGCACAATTTTGAGATATTATTAATTTTATAGAAAAAATTTAAATATCCATTCTTACAGTTGGCGCAATTTTTTGATATCACCTACTTTTGTAGGGATGATAAATTTTTTGTCTTTTTATAAAATAATTTTGTTGTGATTTCATATTATATTGTCAAATTAAAACAATTTTATACAAGAGTTCTTTTCTGAAGACTTTTGAGCGCGTATATTTGGCGCTTTTTTGTACCTTTTTTAGAAAGGTAGAATATATAATAAAGGCCAAAAAGTGAGCATCAGCAACGATAACTATATAAAGGCAGTGAACTTAATGGCTCTGCACAGTCCATAAAAAAATCTGCCAAGGAACCATCATGCAACTTTACAAAAAGTTTCATTAATTGTCTTATTGATTATAATTTTAACGTTATCAAAAGCATTTACAAAATTGTCTTTTAAAAATAATATAAAATTTATGTAAGAGTTTATAAAATTCAGAAAATAAGAGAATATTTAAGTACAAGTTCGAAAGTGCTAACTCATAAAAATATTCCTTAAGGTAAGTCAAATATATATACGTACATGCACTTATTTTTTATGTCTGTACTATATGATATTAAAGTATAAATTATCATATAAAAGAAAAATGTAAAACATTTTTAATGTTTTTTTAACTTCAAATTTATTATACAATTTTTATAACCAATATTATATGAATAGTCACATAAATTATAACGGATTTATAAATTTTATAAATATATTATATAAAAAACTGGAAAAAAAATTCATTTTTTATGATACGAAAAAAAATAGCGCAGTTTTAGTACAAATAAAATTTTGCGAATATCTATAAAGAATTAAAACAAGTAATTAAAGATGCGCTAAATCTGTCAAAGCTAGATTTTTGTGTTAATGTTTCTTATGTAAATTTAGATACATTTCTCAAGTTCAACAAACTGCGCGCCGAATAAATTTTCGGTCTTGAAACACAGTCTTAAGATGAATAAGAATAGTAATATCACGATATTAAATTGATTAATTTAATAATAATGATGCTAACAAGTATCTCAATCCCTTTTCCCCCCGAATATTATAAAGAATTTGTTGCGAAAAATAACCTCAGCTAGGAATCGAATCTGGTATACTTTTCGACTTTCCGAAGCGGGTGCCGTATTCATCTTCACCACTGAGGCATGTTGGCATTACATATTCATTAATGCTCTAATAGTATTTTATAATGCTCCAATAATTCATTATAATGCCACAGATTATTATAATACATAATGTAATAACATTAATATAATAAAATTATTTAGTATTGTTACGCCCGGAAGTAGAATTCCCCCCGTTCTTTGGAATTACGCACACACTCACTCGCGGATGTGAAGCTCGCGGAGTAAAGGAGCACAACGACACCAAATTACTCAATACAGAACTCTTTATTTGAATATAATACAGTTTAGGATCGAGCATGTCCGACTCGACCGACAGCTCGATCCAAACTTATTTACAAACATCTGCGACTCTCGTCGCCCGGGAACACCGATCTTTATACTCCGGCGTTCGACAATCAGTAATATACAGGGTCGGGCGTAACAGTATATTAGTATACATATACTTATGTGAAAAAAATATGCGCCTTTGTATAACTATAACAATGGAAATTATTTAAAAAATTAAAAACTATTAAATTTAAAAAAAGTATCTTATATGATAAAAAATATATCTATAATATTATGCATATCTTTATTATAAAACATTTGTGTCAATTTTATTATAATACGTTTGTGGTAAAAAAAATTTGCGTTTTGTATAATAATCTTTCTTTTATGTATAAAAATAAATTTTTAATTTTTTTATAACTCTTCATCATAAGAAATTTTATTCGTTGAATGCTTCGAATTTATGAAATATTCTAAACGATATCTAAAATAGAGAATTTCTTTAAAAAGCTACATAAAACTGATTCGTTATGCTATAAAATTTATATTTGATTTTTTATTTTAGATATAAAAAGTGTTTAGTTATTCTAACATTATCATTTAAAATTTTGCAAGTTATTGTAACATTTTTTAGCTAAAACTAAATAAATTAAAGTTTAATTAAAGTTTAATTAAGATTTAATTTTTCTCGGACTCTCTTTAACCTCGCAGATTTTTAATATTTAATACTTAAAATTTCAGATATCTCTTTATATTATTAAATATTAAATATTAAATATTTTATATTATTAAATATTTATCTTAACATTAGAGCACAAAAAGAATATGTTTAATTCATCTTCACAAATCTTTATTTTTTCTGTTGTTTAAATCAAAATTAAGATTACAACTAAACAACTGAAATAGAATCAAAATCGATATTAAGATCAATAACTAAAATGGAATCATAATAATCGATAGAAAAATCGATTTCATACATTTCGAATATTTTGTGAATTATTTATATTTACCGTATCTGAGATAGTATCTGTTGTGTTTACAATATTAGTAACATTATATTTAATAATATTATATTAGTAACTACATTCACATTTTTATAATATCTTTACGCATTTTATCAATACTTTMAATATCCGTAAACTCGATATTGTGACATAATCTTATGTTTCAAAATTTTTGGTACTATATTTGAAATATAATTAATAATAAGATTGTTTTTACTTATAAATTTAATTGTTAATGAATCTATTTTTGAATATGTBCTTTATAATAAATGCATCTAAAAGTTAGAAAAAAAACCAACGTTTTAAATTCGAGCATCTTTTCTAAAATTTAGATACATACATTGTAATTTGGTCTATAAAACCATGTTATAAATAAGATCGGGACTCGTTGAGATAAGTTGTGCTCTGTTTATGAATTCAACAAAAGAAACAATGGAAAAAATACAAAATGGAAAAGATGCAAAATATCACTTTTATAACAATACCTTTTTGTAAGTTTTATTTGAATCAAACTAGTATTACAATAAAAAAAATGAATAATCTAATTCAAGAGAAGACAATTAAATTTTCGTGCGTTTCAAAATTTATAGCAACAATTTATTGTAATAAAATAATTGAAATAAAATGCAGAAATGAGATATGTTGATTCGGCAAGCTTAACTTGACTGTTACCGCGCGTGAGAAATATGTGAACATTAAATTACACCTTACTCTGACAAAATGCTTATACGTAATATTTCTACATTTAAAATAATTTACAATTGTTTTTCTGTAACAGCATTTTCCATTCCATCATTCAATTTACATATTACAAAATAAAATTAAAAGGTACAATCTTTATGAAAAAATACATATCTGCTGTCTGTTTTTTATTTTTATTATATTAATTTTTAAATTAATTTAATATAGAGATAGTCGTGGACAACTTACATCATGACATGTATCAATTTATCCCATTTATCATACAGGACAAGCTAGCTGATGCTTTAAGCTCTAATACGAATATGTTGCTGGACATTCTATTCTTTTACTTATTACATGTAAAGAAATTATGTAGTATCAGAATCATCCCTGGCATGAAAATATTCTCTCTATCATATTATTACAGTTTAATAATAATAACTAGCTGTTTAAGAAGTCAAATGCCGAAATTGTGAAAATTACCAACGATTCTCGATCTCTCCTAATGATCTACAATATCATATAATATACATAATAATGTCTCAGCTTATTATAATACATAATATTAATATTACACTAGTACAGTATAATATTGGCTTGAAAGTTCGTTCCATTTTTTGCCCAGAAATCACAGTTAGCATAAATACATGAAACTAACTTCATTTTAATCGATTAAATTTTTACTAATCTATTAATACTCTCTATATCAATAATTTTATCTCTCTATATCGATTATTTTTCTAACAAATATAGGACAAATATTCAGATTGCAACGAGCTTTGTTCTGAAACAACAATTACGTATAGTGATGCATTTAGTGATTCGAATAATTCGATAATTGAAAGAAAATTCAAGGAAATTTAATTGATTGAACCAGCTAATCATTCAACAATGATCACTATATTATTGTTTCTCATCGCTATCATATTGATATACTATTATTACGTACATTATGGAAGAAACGGACAACTTATTAATCATATACCAGGACCACCAGGTTACCCAATTTTTGGAAATATACCACAATATATATGTTCACGAGGCAAGTTAAAATTTCTAAATAAACTGATAATTTAAATGTTCGTCTTTACATATGTGTACATATGTGTACGTGAAACATACGTAATATTTGTAAATTTTCCATCTTGATATTTGTTCTTACATATTTTTCTAGTTATAAGAAAAAGATAAAGTTAAAATAAGATTCAAATTAAGCTATTATACGTGGGTAGAAATGTACATACAAATACCAATATTATTGAATGCTGAATACTTAACAATTATTTAAGTATATTGAATCTTTTTTATATCATAAATTTCCTTAGTTATTGTAGTTATTTGAGAAAATGTATTAAATATAACGGTAAAGTCAACCACGTATTTTTATATAATGTAATTACATAAATTAATTAGTAAAATTAATTTGTTCACTTTGTTAACGTATAACTTTAGTTACAAATTAATGGACAATCTGTGGCGCGGCTGTGTAAGAGACAAATCAAATTTTACGGTATCAGGTTTGTCCAAAACTTAACTTGAATTAAAATGCTTCCACTTCTTTATTGTCTTGTTGAATGAGAAAAAACAAAAAAAGAAGATGCTAGAACAGCCAGTCACTAGACAGAATTTTAACGTCTATTTTTTTGTTTTATCTCTGTCTCATTCAATGAGACTATGAAAAGGTGAAAGTATTTAATTGCGAACGAAGTTTTGGACAAGCTTGATGTATATAATATCCTATGATTGAAAATTTCAATATCGGTTTCTTTATTGACAGTAAAATCCACGGCGAATCGATTCACCAAAGATCATAAACTGCAAATGTCAGTATTATTTGTATTTTTTAATTTGATTTGTTGCGTGCATAATCGCATTCTAAAGTCGTATTGACTATGGTTTTATACATACGTATTTTTCTATCAATTTTTATAATATTTCTGTACGTTTGTATTACGCATATAATGGATTTTTTAGAGAAGCAATGGAAGTATTTGATTACGCTACTTGATCACTACTATCCTATTTTTAAAGTGTGGGCAATTTTTCGGCCTATTGTGTCGATACGTCATCCAGATGATTTAAAGGTAATGAAATATAAATAAATTTAACTTTTAATAATTGAAACACTAACAATTTAAATATTATCTATTTTTATTTTATAACAATATGTTTACAATTAAAAAAATCTTTTATACAAATGTTTGATATAATTAAAAATTTATTATTTAATTCATTATATAAATTGCACCTAAGTTAAGCAATAATTAACTTAATTTTTTTTTATTTCAGACAATACTAAGCAGCACAAATCACATCGAAAAGAGTATGCTTTATGATTTTTTATGTCCTGCACTGGGTGATAGTATTTTCAATAGTAGAGGTAACGTAATAACATTGACACATATAAAATGACGTGTTTTACCTTTAAATCTTGCTTTAGTTTTCATCATCAAGTCTCCATTATATTATTAATAAAATAAATTTGCAAGTTTAAATATTAATAAATAAACTACGGAAGTTTAAATATTAAATATTTTAAATGACAAACCTACATAAAATAATAATGGTTGGTAATAGTTTATTTGTATAAAGTAGTAAGTGTGGCACTAAAATATAAATACAAATGCATGCGCAGTCATTTTGATTTTGATATAAACACTCAATTATACATTGTTTACATTTTTTTACAAACAATTCTTTTTAAAAATGAATTTTATTTTATTCTTTTCAATATATATCTTTCATTACAACATTAACAATAATTCAATTTATTTATATATAATATAAATGTATATAATTATTATACGTTAATATAAGAAAACATTAAAAATTTCATACAAATTTCTTTGTTTATGAGAATATTTTGTCGTACAATATTTTATATTTTATAGCACAATGCTTCACATAAGTTTGTATATATAACAAGAAAAGTAAATATAAAATAATTAATGGTAATTAAAATTAAAAAAAATATATATATATATAGGTTTTTTTAGTAATATTTACTTTAAACCATTATCTCACGATTATGCACTCTATTGTTTATGTTGTTGGCGCCAAGTGGCATTCGCAACGAAAGATGTTAACACCTGCCTTTAATTTTAATTTATTGCAACAATTTGTTAAGATTTTCCTCGAGCAAGGCGAAAATATGACAAAGTCTTTAAAAAATACCGAAAGTATAATTGTGGAAGATTTAGAATCCTTTGTTGGTGAATTTACGCTAAATATAATATGTGTTACTATATTTTGTTCATAATTATACAAACATTTGTTCTGAATAAGGAATAATATAAAATAAATGATATAAGTTAATATTGACATTCTCAGCTCGTATTTTCTAGATAAGCGGCAAATTGTAAAAGAAATCAATGAACAAGTAAATATAAGTTAGATATTAAAGCCAGAATGTACATATTATTACTTTTTGTCAATCTTTACGAAAAAATAATTAATTTTAATTTCTAATTTATATTAGCTCGTTCATTGGCCTTTTTACAGTTTGTCGATAAGATAAATTGTTTATTTTTCAAAATATTGGTGTGCAACATACATAGTCAAAAATGTAATCTTCAACTATAAATACTTTTGGAATACATATAATAATATGTAATATTTTAACAAATGCACTTGCAGAAACTACCATGGGCACTAATTGCACTTGTCTACCAGACCTCCGCGATGCGTTCCAACAATATCAAAAAGCGGCTCATCGAACAATGGAACTTTTTGTGTATAGGTAATTAATTAATTTTGTGTATAAATCTAATAAATGATTGTAACATATACTGTCTTATATAAGCTGTAGAATAATATCATATAATCATATGAAAATAAACAATAATGTTATTTGCGTGAGTAATTAGCAATTGTATTGTGATTTTTTAAATTGCTTACATCAAAAATAAATATTATTTAAAGTTTTTAAAATGTTTTAAATACTAAAATATATTTCAAAGAAACAATGAAACGTAAAGATATATTATTTTCTATTCAAAAAATGTAAAGTTGAGAAAGCTAAAATATTCAGATATCAGATCTTTTACATATCTCTTTACTATAATATATTTATTATTATTATATTAACTATTCTTTCTCTCTCTTTTTCTCTCTCTCTCTCTCTCTTTCTCTCTCTCTCTCTCTCTCTCTTTCTCTCTCTCTCTCTCTCTCTCTCTCTCTCTCTGTCTCTGTGTATGTATAAATTTGAGTAATCGTTAAAGTAAATTTATAGTAAATAATTTATAATAAAAGAAAAATTTATAAAATACTACTAATCACTTTTTGGAGTAACATGCTTATCATTCCGTAATTATAATTCAGATTACTGAGGCCATGGCTATATAACGATTGGCTATTCTCGTTGACGCCTAATGGTAGAGAACAAAAAAAGATTTTGAGGATATTTCATGGATTTAGTGAACATGTACGTAAAAATGATGTTATTTAATCACTATATAATATTATATTTAAATATTATTTATTTTGAGAAATTACAAAAAGACATTTTCCATAACTTTTGTATCAGAATATTACAAGATAATTCGTAAATATTATTAAAATATTGTTAATATATTCATAAATCGTAGAGAAAGAATTGATATTATACTTTTATAGATTATTGCGGAAAGGAAATTATCATGAACGCACAAACGGTCGATTTTTAAAAAGTTTTGCTAATGTTACGTCGGCACAGGCAGATGACACTGAAACGAATTGTGGTACGTAATATAATTGAATTGGCTATATTTTAAATTTGATCGGTGTATATTATCATAAATTGTTTTTTATAGTAATATAGTTTATTATAGTTAAAAATAATATAAATAATATTATTTTATTTAATATTAATAATATTAATAATATTAATAATATTAATAATATTAATAATGTTAATTAATTGAAAATAATATTAAATTTTAAACATAATCAAAGCGCAGAAAAATTAGAACAGGAGATTTATATTAACACTTATATACTTTGATTTAGTAGAAAAAAAACAGTTTGCATTGTTGGATCTTCTAATAGCAGCCTCTCGAGAAGGTTTTCTGTCTGATTCAGATATCAGGCAGGAAGTTGATACTTTTATACTCGCGGTACGTATTTCTAAATTATCTGTTTTCTTGTTGGATGAATTGTTTGGATATATATCGATAGTGTGATTACAGGGTTACGACACTACAGCGAGAACACTAAGCTTTCTGTTAGCATTATTAGCTGAACATAAGGACATTCAGGTATTTATCATTAAATAATAGCATTCTTGAAGGAAAAAACAATTAGTTCTAATATTCAAGATGTTATTTATTAAGATATTATTAGGTGTATGGAAAAATGTAGTCATTTTTCGTACATTTTTGCTTTAGGTGCTTAATTATATGTAATTAAGTATTGTAAGGCCGTTGGGAGTTGATCGAGAACTTCCCAAGCTAAGTACATAATGATTTGCTGAATACGTAGAGTAACATGCGGTCTATTGTAGCCATCGACATGGAGACCTGGACCGCTGATTGAGGTGATGGTGGTAGACACGCGTGGAGTGAGAGGTTCTTCTTCTTCTTCTTCTTCACCTTATTGGCTTCGTCCTCGTCGCGAGGTCCTTTCAGCCATTAAACAACATCGAAAATTGCGTGCAAAAACTTAATAAAAAGAAAAACAAAGAGAACTTTGAATGCAATGCACAAGGATAGGCCCCTTCCAAAAATATTAAAATGACGCAATAACCGGCCAGAGGCGAAACACGTTCGCACGCGCCGGATCACGTTCCACGACTGGAGTGAGAGGTAGATAATAGCAC
>JANQDE010000466.1:30250-45745 GCA_037157785.1 Cephalotes varians
CACTCTCTGAACTGGTACACACGGTGCAATAAGTTGAAGTGAAGTAAACATATGTTTATTTCACTTCACTTATTGCACCGTGTGTACCAGTTCAGAGAGTGCAGGAATAAAAAACAGACCTTATCAAAGTCAATCAGGCCTTCACCAAAGCCTGATTGACTTTGATAGACAGAGAAAGAAATTCGTGCTATTATCTGCTTCTCACTCCACGCGTATCTCTATCCTCACTACCTCAATCAGCGATTCAGGTCTCCATATCGATGATTGCAGAAGAGAGAAACTTGGGTGCGTTCGTTTGCAGTCACTGCTGCAGTTGTTCGTTTACGCCATCTGCGAAAGCGACTGTAGCGCAGTTTGTTGTTCGTTTACGCAGGGATATATCCTATCTGGGGTGGCCTCCGTTTGGACACGAATTGATTGAACACGAGCCACTCACAGTGCTTGAACAGTGGAAAGTCTCTAGGCACTAGTTGTTATGGTTAATGGTGTTCAATTGATCCGTGTCCAAACGAGCCCCTCCCCCTATCTGCGCAGTTATCTCGGAAGTTCTGCTCACTGAAATATAATAATACTGGAACGAGCGCGACCCTATGAATAAGTGTGATCCGAGAGAGAGCGTCCAAGGTGGTATCTTTAGCCACTGAAATATAATAATACTGGAACGAGCGCGACCCTATGAATAAGTGTGATCCGAGAGAGAGCGTCCAAGGTGGTATCTTTAGCCTTCTCTAAGCTATACTACGCATGTGTGGTAAACGATAGTGGGGATCGTACAAGGTTTGTTCGCGTCGCATGCCCCAACATGCTCCTACTTGCTCCAACACGCTCCAATCTATAGTATTACGTAACGTATATTATAGAATGGAACGTGTTGGAGCAAATAGGAGCATGTTGGGGCATTACGACGCGAACAAACCTTATATTTCAATGGTTCTGCTTAAGCCCGTATCAAACTAAAGATTGGGATTGAGATTGAATTGGATTTTGACCAATCAAAGCAAAGTTCACTAAACTTGAGTTTGGTTTTCTTTCTTCTGATTGGTTAAATTCCAATTCAATCTCAATCCCAATTTCTAGTCTAATACGCTTTACTCTAGTCTAATAAGCTTTACAGTTACTGCACAAACGAAACATTTGGATATTCCACGTGAATCGGTTGTATCAAAAATGAATTTCATCAAAATGAAAAATGAAAAAAGTAAAAAAGGCTTATTTGACGTGTTTTTGTGTAAAACAAAAAATCTGGAAGAAAAACGTGGCGGTCCACGCGAAGCGACAGAATTAATCGTTAAAGGATGATATAAATTAGATTAGGCCTTGCGTACACGATGCAAGAAATTAGTCCAAGATCTTGAAGAGAAGATTAATCAATCGCATTGATCAAGTGACCGAATTATTCAAATGCGATTGGTTAATCCTTTCTCCGTTCAAGATCTTGGACCAATTTCTTGCATCATGTACACAAGGCCGTAGCAAATCTGTCATATTGATGTAGCGACATGAGCATGCGTCTAAATTCATCAAAATTTGAGACCACCAAAATTTGAGGCGGGAATAATAAATAATTACTAAATATTTTTGTGTAAATATATAAATAAAAAATATTCGTTGTTTGTATCAATAAAATTTAATATTTATATAAATAAAAATTTATATAAATTTATTGTTACGTCCTGTTGAAAAATGCACGAAAGAGCGCGAGGCGGCAAGAGAGTGTGCAGATTACCGGCTCTGCCCAGCGCTGAGCACGCGGTGTGCGTTACGCGGATCTGATGATGCCACTGTAGGATTGAAGAAGGACGGTGAGCGATAATCATGGCTTAATTGAAAATCACTTAAGTCGAAAAACAAAAGAAAATTAAACTTTATTTTTAACACAAATAACAACAACGGTCGCGGTCGACGTGTAGCCCGCAAAATATTGATGTCTCAGAGGGCAATTCAAATGATGTCGCTTATGATGTCTCGGAAATGAGACCTGGTCATCGGCCGGTAGTTTGCCCCCGGTGAAAGAGTCCAGCAACCAGAAAGCCGTTGAATGACCACACGCCGCCGATACAGAAAACCAGCACAATTTTATGTCCGTTAAAGTTCGATTAGACGACGATCGTCGCAATAGATCACGCGGATGCCCATCCACCGCGATGAAGGACGAGARTGAAAGTCTCGYTGGAAGCTACYCGGHAYTTGCACKARAKACGCCGAATTATRCAGAAGACAGTTCTCGCGACGCGAAATACAGCCTCTTTGAGTGAAAAGACACCGATGTCCAGCGACGGGACTCGCAGTTAATAGAAAGCCAAACATCGATGCTTAAACGTGAACGATCGTCGCAAGACTGAAAGTTTGAATCTGGAAACCTCGCAACGATAACGGTCTCTCTTCGAAAAACAATGCGCGCTGATAGGTCGTTGCGGATTACGAATTATTCACCCTCTCCTCTCTCGTGTTCCCCCTGATAGCCGGTAAAAATCGATTTGAGCCAATGAGCGATCAGCGGTTTACCCGGACGATTCGAAACACGTCCAAACCCCGAAGGTTTTGTTTATATGAGTTGGAAGGAAAGAGAAGGAGGAGGACATAATATGGAAGGACGTAAACAGTGACTGTCTCGCAGGTATACGCACAGAGGCGCGTACTGCGAGTCGAACGCACTTTTATGGCTCTGGAATATGGGTCAACGTCCCGAAAGGACGCTATAACACCTGTTTCCACGAGCAATGCGGTCGTCGGTCGTAATTCGAGTCAAGGAACTTAATCCCTTTAACTCGGGACTAGACTACGTGCGATTTCCGAGGGCAAAGGAAAAGAATGACGAAGTCGTTATCTCTTAACTAAAAGAAAATCGACAGCAATTCCTATTACATTTAGAATTTATTCGATATACTACTGAAGTTTTTACAAATAATACAGAGGCTATGTATATACATTTGTTATGCGTGGATGTGTATGTGTGTGCGGGGGAAGCGGAGCAGATGTGTTATTCCGGAAATTCATTTATGATGACTGTAGTCGGGGGGAAGAGGTTGAAAAAGAATCGGACGGGAACATCGTAAGGAAAGGGAGAATTYGGAARGAAAATCGGAATGAGGRAGTCCGGGTCTTGRGTYGCGATGATTTCTCTGATCTCCACTAGGTCAAAATCATCGGGCCCGATGGTATATGCCCCGGAGGGGAGAGGATCGGTGCGCTGAGGGAATTGCGTGATTAGTGTTTCGAGGGATTCATGGGAATCATAATGGTAGTAACGATGAGGACGGGGAGGTGGAACGTGGAGTTCGTCGATAAATTCCACGCTTGAAGTGGAATTCGTCGGCGAGGTTGGATGGGGGAATGGATCGGTGAATAGGACGGGGGAGATAAAGAAGGAGTGCGCGGGGGAGTGTCAGGACGCACTCGGAGTGTTAGCACCATAGCGATATAAGAATAGAGCACAGAAGGGGGCGGAATCTGCGATATCGTGCTAGAAAGAGAAAAATAGTAATAAGGGCCCCACTTGTCTCTCTCGCACGTTAGCGCTGATTCGCTGTGGCTCACGCATATCATTTCGACAGCCAATCAACGCTAATGTGCGAGAGAGACAACCGGGGCCTCTAATGCAACTTCTCTATCGCACATGATATCGCTCCCGCTTACTGCCTACCGTATACTTTCTGCCCTCTAGTCTTATATCTCTATGGTTAGCACCGAGCATGGACGTATAAATATCTGGACGGAGCGTAAAGTCAGTTTTAGGGCAAGGGGACTGACGCTAGCGGGACGGGGGAACAGGGGGTCGGCCATATTGTCTGGCGACATTAGTAGTGCTCTCTAACGATAACAAAAGAAACTGTGTTCTCACATGTGACAAATATTGCGGCGTATAAGCTACGCGTTCCAGCGTGTTCCTGTTGAGATGATGTGACAAAAAAGATCTTAGTAAGTCTGTTATTTACACTGTAAGTAAATAACCGAATGAAGAAATATAAAGCGCTTGTTCCGATAGTCTATATTTCTTTCGTTTAAAATCAGTATTGACTCTTAATTTAAATTAATAATATCATTAGTAATTGTAATACATGTTAGTTGTAATACATATTAGTTGTAATACATATTGTAATGTTATTTTGCACAATAYAAYATTTTTTGTATAATAAAACTTCTAGTCAAACTTTGTTTCTCCTATTCTAATAACACTAATTCTTTTCATGATAAACAAATGCATTTATTCTATACACCTATTTTTATGTCAMTTGTTTAATATATTTACATCTAATCCATTAATGCATTAATAGTTTTGTTACTTATATGAAAAACTCTTATATTCAAAGTTTTTAGAACGTACTGACAACATTTTTAGCTATAAAGTTTTTAATCATGTGCCATCAATGTTATTAAAATAACTTCTATTTCATTGATTATAAATTCATTACATTTCTGTTGAAAATAGATATTACATTATTATATATAATTATTACCTTTTTACATTATTACATTTTTATACATAATAGTTATTATACATTATACATGTTTATGTATATAATTAYATRTATAATACATTTTTCTTTTTAATATTAACAAGAACTTTTATTTAATTGTACATCACAACTGTTAAATTAGCTTTCTTATATAAATTTTTGTTCTCATGCAATGGAATTATAAATAATATTGTAACATTATGTTACGTTTCAAACTTTACCTACGTATTTTATTCAGAAATACAGTTAGTTTCTTCTTTTATCACGAGAGAGCACTACTAATGTCGCCAGACAATATGGCGGCCCCTCCCTCCCCTAAAGTCTTCACCCCCCGCGCCTGAAGGCTCCGTCCAGATATTTATACGTCCATGGCACCGAGTGAGAAGAGTCGGAAGGAGGGGTACAAGGACGTGGGGATGAAATAGGTTCATGAACGGGAGATGGCGGTAGTTCGACGGATTGGGGTATCGGGTGTATTGGTGAGTTGTTTCGCGAGTCGTTCCGCGGATCGGGTGGACTATGACCCGGTCTTAGCTCACGGAGATATGCCTGATAAGCTGCGTCTAGATCCCGTCGCGCCAGCCTTCTCCTACTCCGACGACGTCTCGCCGCTTGCCGGAGGCGTTTTAAATTCGGTTGGTCGGACACTATCGCAAGGGATTTGCTATTTACTAATTACGGTTTTAACGATTTTTGGCGGAGGATAGGGGTGATCGAATGAATAAAGGGATACGCAGTCCACCGTGTAGGTTGACGTCTAAGGTAGGGTGGATAAAAGGATACGCAGTCCACCGTGTAGGTTGACGTCTAAGGTAGGGCAGATAAAAGGATACGCAGTCCACCGTGTAGGTTGACGTCTAAGGTAGGGTAGATAAAAGGATACGCAGTCCACCATGTAGGTTGACGTCTAAGATAGGGTAGATAAAAGAGGGAGGGTCCCGTTAGCACACGTCCCGATAGCACACGTCCACACACATCGCCCGGTGCTTAGAGTTTTTCCACTGGACCACCAATCAGAAAATTTTATTTTAAATTAGCCAATCGGCGACGTGGACTATCGGAGCCCACTCGATAAAAGGATACGCAGTCCACCATATAGGTTAACGTCTAAGGTAGGGCAGATAAAAGGATAGACAGTCCACCGTATAGGTTGACGTCTAAGGTAGGGTAAGTAAGAAGGATTAATAGAAGGAGTGATGAGGGGGATAATTCACGTATTTGGGTGAGAAATTTTGAGAGCAAAACCCGTTGGAAGATCCGGGGATATTTCGCGAACTGATTTGATATATAAAGATATACATGTGATATTGCAATTTACTGCTTGGTGGCGACGGCTGGACGTCGGGAGCTCCTGGGTGATTTCTCGAGTTTTGCTGCGTTGAAAATCGAGAGTCGAGAATCGTGACTTGTAGAACTGAATGGTAACGAATTAGTTAGATCGTAAGTTGATGTGATCGAACGTTAATTGCGTCGACGAAAAAAGAGAGTCGAGAATTCACTTGTAGAAGCGAATGGTAACGAACTAGTTAGGTCGTAAGTTGATGTGATCGAACGTTAAGTGCATCGACGAAAAGAGAGTTGACTAAACTGTGTGAGGACTCGAAGTGTCGTGGTTTATATAGGAGTGGATTCTAGGATGGATTTCTTGTGGGATGGGGTGGTTGTTTAAGGTGGTTGTTTCCAAGGTTTTGGTTGGTGGGATACCCTTCGTTGGTGATCAAATTTTTAGATTTTCAAAATTTAGTTGGAGGTTCGCGCATTAGTTCAGCTCCACCCGTAACGTAAATCCTATCGTACGCTTGTTTATTGGTGTTCCATTACTGCCTGTAGGGCAGCATGATTTTTCTACGATTAYCTATTGGCAAGTTCGGATCTTYACTTGCCCGCYCCGTTTCCYGAAGAGAGRGCAAGATGAGTCTCACGGTACCTTCCAAAGAATATTATTTGCGTTATCTATTTTTGTTTGTCGGCGATTTCTCTTTTATTAGAGGTTGCCGGAAACACGAATGCACACGTAAAGTAAATAGAGCATGTTTCTGTTGTCTCTTGGGTCTGRAAATTATCGGGYACTTCAATAAAGTTTTATGCATTCGTCCTCCCTTGCATATGTTCACACGATTTCGCGGTACCCGCTGACTGTTCGATTTCACTTGAAGAGTGTTTTTATCTCACGTTTAGGTAATATTTATCGTTATTTTCTTTGAGTATTCAAAGTCTCCGGCCCTTCCTGACGCCGATTTTTATTTACGTGGATCATCCGAGACCGGCGAAATCGTGCTCTTATTTAGTTTGTTTATTGAGGTTTCTTCTGGAAGGTTCCGTTTGGCATATACATAGAGGGGAGGTAACCGACATATAGAAAATAAAAGGGAAACTCTACTCGAGATAAACAATCATAAAAGGGAAACTCTATCGGACTTATTGCCCGCTTGCCGATAGATAACCGCTGACGCACGAGTTTCTTATTTTAATAGATTATTTTATTAGCCGTCCTTGAAAGGAGGAAATCGTGGAGTCCGCAGGACATAACATTATATAAATAAAATTATCTTTTATACACAAACTAAAAACTTTATTACATTTTAATTATTCAAATATAAATACATATTAAAAATCTTCGCTTCACTCACACATTGCAAACAATTCTCAATTGGCTCAATTAAAATTTTGCCCAGATTTTATATTGGAAGATACAATCCGAGCAGCTATTCACGCAAGTGTCCGTTCAATGAATTTAGATCACGTAACTAGCAGATGAAAGAGCAGTGAATGCGTTAACCGCTGTGTAAACGAATGCACCCCTTGAGAGTGGCTAAGCCGGTCTTTTTCGTGACACCGTCGTACACTACCGCCAGTACATCCACTTCTCAAATGAACTAATGAACGTAGCATGTTCATTTTGCGATAAAATCGGCGAATCAGAAGTGCATGTAGTGCGCATCTGTACTAAATCCACAAATTGTCGATCAAGAATGCATGCATACCCAGACAGCACAAAATACTAAAAGACGACTAAAAGTTATCTTTTTTAAGTCATCTTTCCGACAGAGCGAAAAGATACTTAAAAGATGACAAAAAGACAACTTAAAAAAGATATCTTTTCGTCATCTTTTTATAATTGTCGTTTTAGCAAAGCGAAAAGTTGACTAAAAGATTTCTTTTCGTCTTACCGAAAAGATAACATAAAAAAGATAAAGTCACTTATCCGAGAACAGTATGCGGCACCAGCGCATACGAAATGATTTTTTTGAAGGAGTTCCCAAAATGGGGATATTCCGTGACAAAAATAAATGATATGTTTTGACAATACGATTTTTTAATTAGTTTTGAAAATTAATTTACAGATCAGATATTCGGGGAAATTATGCTAAAATATAATTTAATTTTACACAACATAATTAAGGCGACAAAAAGATGCCCAAAATTAGTCATCTTTTAGTTATCATATGAATGGGGCTATAAAATAATTAGCAGTGGGACATCTGTCATCTATTAGTCATCTTTTCGTCGACTATATTCTCTCACTAAAAGACATCTTTATAACAATTTAGACATCTTTTAGTCGTCTTTTAGACGACTTGGTGTTGTCTGAGTAGTTACTGATAACATCAAGTCGAATAAAAAATGTATAAATTGTTATAAAGATGTTTTTTAGTGAGAGAATATAGTCGAAAAGATGACTAATAGATGACAGATGTCCTACTGCTAGTCATCTTATAGCTAGTCATCTCATTCATATGACTAAAAGATGACTAATTTAGGATATGTTTTCGTCGTCTTAATTATGTCGTGTAAAATTAAATTATATTTTAGCATATATAATTTGCAAGAAATCAGATCTTTAAATTAATTTTCAAATCTAATTAAGTATTGTACTGCCCCAAAATACATTTATTTTCATCACGAAGTGCCTTCATTTTAGGGACTCCGCCTTAAAAAAAATCATTTCGTTACAATATAGAAAATCTCATAATGTTGCGATTACTATTCTATTCTGTATAGTTTTTATACACGAGAAATTTAACTATATCGCATCCATAATGGCGGTGCCGCATACTGTTCTCGGATCAGCGACTTTATCTTTTTTATGTTATCTTTTCGACAAAACAGAGATATATTTTTTAGTCGACTTTTCGTTTTGCCGAAAAGACAACCATAGAAAGATGACAAAAAGATGTCTTTTTTACATTGTCTTTTCGACAAAACTAAAAGACATCTTATAAACATCTTTTCGCTTTGTTGAAAAGATAACTTAAAAAAGACAATTTTAATTATCTTTTAGTTTTTTGTGCTGTCTAGATAGACACTAATGTACTTCAAGCCAGTTGACCTCATGCCGAAAATGAAGGAATTTTAAAAATTTATGCGCGCGCGCGCGCGCGCGTGTGTGTGTGTGTACATGCGTGCATGTATATATAAATGCATTCATGCGCGCGCGTGTGTTTATTTCAAACAATTTAATCAAAATGCTTCTAAAATAATTGCATTACTCAAAATTTATTTGTGTGTAAAACATCAGAAAATTAAAAAAACAGTTTTTAATTAACATTAATACAGGATCGCGTCAGAAAAGAAGTTGATACCGTTATACAAGAAAATGGAGGATCATTCTGTATAAAATCGTTAAAGAATCTGAAATACTTAGAAAGATGTATAAAGGAAACTATGCGCTTATATCCAAGCGCACCCGTCATATCAAGAATTACTCGCAAAGATGTAAAATTACGTACGTATCTGATAAAATCTTTTGTTACATGCGTTTTTAGTAATACTTTTAGTAATATGTTTAGTAATACATTACAAATATGTTGTCAAATATAAAAGCTAATTTGTAGGTATAACGATATCTCAGGGATATTTATATTTTTATATATAACGTTTATTATACAATTATTTATTTATATTTCTTAATATTTATATAATATTTCTAACACTTATGTAATAACTAATATATGTAATACTCTTAAAATTAATTTTTTCATTAATTATAAATTTAGTTTTATGACATAACATATATTATTTTCAGAATATTAATTTATATAACAAATTTAAATAATTATTATATCATATTACGTAAAAATATGTATATCGGGCTTGAAATTCGCTTCGCGAATCAAATTATCAAAATAAGTTCTTGAAAAAAATAAATTAAAAAGTTATGTATCACTTTTCCAAGTAGTAGTTTTGAAACATAAAGATTTAAAATTACTCTAACGGATTCCGGTTAAACATGTGTCTAGTATCAATGATCGCGCACCACACTTATAAAATTAAAAAAATTACAATTAGTATATTAAAATATAGATTGGTATGTATGTTATTTGATTTTGTTACTCTGTATTCAAATCTTATTCATATTTACTACTAGAATAATTTAAAGCGCGCGCTTCGCGCGCGCCAATTGTTGCTTAATATTGTATATTTTGAATTTTATACAAACATATTATTATGACAAAAACTAACTTTATAAACTATCTCTAAAAATTTAAAAAGAGAGATGTTTTATATATATATATATATATATATATATATATATAATATTTCTCTATATTTAATTGTTTTATCTATATGTATATTTTTTTATATACATAGTTTTAACTTGTTTATTATCTCACTGACTGCCAAGATAAACTTTTAATGTTTTCTAAGTACGACCGCGTGAAAAGACAACATAAAGTTGTCAATGATTAAATTACAATTAGTACATTAAAATAAAAATTGATATGTATGTTATTTGATTGTTCTCTGTATTCAAATTTTATTCATATTTACTACTAATATTGTCGTATATAAAATAATAGCGATATAATTCTGATGAATTATAAATTTATTTGTTACGTTTATTTATTAATAGCAACTAATTTCTAACAAATATTAAGCTGATTCTAATGGCGTAAACGTATCATATCTCGTAACATCTCTTGAAGTTTATTGTTGTCGCATATTTCCGTACCGATTAGTTATCTCACTGCGCTTACTTCGGGTGATACTTAGCGCTATTGCTATCATTCTATCCTTGTATATCATTCTATCTTTATATCCTTGTATCATTCTATCCCCGTATATTTTGACAGTTATGTTATATTGAGAGATTAATAGTGTAAAAATAAATATAATAAAAAATAAAAAACACATCTATAATGATGTTTAATTTATGTAAATTGCATCCTATTTTATAATATGTTTTTTAGAATCTTATTTAATACCGGCTGGAACAATTCTACTTCTTAACATCTATGGAGTTCATAGAGACTCCAACTTTTGGCCAAATCCAGAAATATTTGAGCCAAATAGATTTTTAACTGAGAACATCTGTAATCAACATCTATACTCGTATATTCCATTTAGTGCTGGCCCACGAAATTGTATTGGTAAGCCATATCTTTTATTATATATTTTTATATATTTTCGTAAACTTTTTATATTTCTATATTTTATATTTTTATATATTCTTTTATATATTCTTTTATATATTCTTAAATAGCTGAATAAATTGCAATATTTGTTGAA
The DNA here is from genome assembly GCA_037157785.1 of Cephalotes varians. NCBI lineage: Eukaryota > Metazoa > Arthropoda > Insecta > Hymenoptera > Formicidae > Cephalotes > Cephalotes varians. The sequence goes on from JANQDE010000466.1 coordinate 41,218, forward strand.
TTACAGGTCAACGATATGCCTTGCTAAAAATGCAGGCATTAATAGCTATTTTAATGCATAATTTTCATTTAGAGCCCGTGGATTCTTTAAAAAATCTTCGGCTACAGGCCGACATGTTGCTCACCCCGATTGAGCCACTTCGTGTACGATTTGTCCCAATTTGTAATAAATAAAAGAATTTGTTAATAAATACAACAATTATCCTAAATAGGAACTACCCGACGAAAACATCTACGTTAAGTCTACATGGAATACGAAATTTACGTGGACTACGTGGATGAACTTTATTCATGAAGTATCTACATGGATCTCACGTGGATATTTTCCACGTGGATGAAATCCGTAAGATCTATCTCGATATATCGAGGACGAAACTTCGATTTATCGAAGAAATAGGAACATTGAATACACGAAGACACACGATCTGACAAAATTTAGAGTCATTGATTAAAGAAAAAGGGTTTATAAAGGCAGTTATTGCGATCGTTCTATTCAATTAATGCATAATGGCAATTATATAGCGGAAACTAAATAGTCATGCATGAACTTGTATTATTTTATACCTCAAAATTTTGCTTTTAACTTGTTATATATATATGTGTTTATGACTTTTTTGTTCAAAATGATCATATTTATAAGTATATATGGAACTGTTTTTAAACTTAAAATTTTAAACACTATATAAACTATATAAACTATGTAATAATAATTATATAACAATTACAGAATAAAATAAAACTTCAATAATTTTATACTTATTGTATTTGTTAAATATACAGTAGTACCTAAAAAAAATGCTCTATACTTCTCTTGTTAGAGTAGGATTTATTTATATATTTTTATATATAAGTGATGTAATAAAATATATGATATTTATTTTTATTCTTTTTTCTCTCTCTTTCTACATTTTACATTCTTTGGTTTTTACATTGTTAATAAACAAATGTACATCCAATATTATAATCTGTAATAAACTCAACATAATAATCAAAACATGTAATAAAAATGTCATATTATGTTAATGTTGTTTTTGATATTACAGTTTCACAAGTTTTCTCAAAAGATTAAATAGTGAGCATTTTCACATAAAAAAAAAAAAAACTAAATTCATAAATTAACAAAAACCAATTTTTGAAGCCATCAAAAATAATAATATATATAGATACTTGCAACGGTTCGCGATTAACGTTTACTAATATGCTGTGGCGGTATCGCCACTGTTACACGAGCTACGCTATGCGCGCTTTCAACGCGCGCGCCCGCCGGCGTGAGCACGCGCCTGCCGGCGCGAATACGTGCCGCCGCTCCGAGAGGGCAACGCGCTTTACTCGCACGCAAGATATAACAGGCAGCGTTCATAATCTCCGAACGGCCCAATCAATCATCGCTCTAACAGAGAGAGTTTCTCAGACTTCTCTCCGATCGCACTTATGTTCGCATTATATTCGAGTGAGCTTTCTCAAATCTCTGCATGCTTGAACACTTTTTTGGAAGTATATAGAGCAATTTGTTTAGGTAATACTGTATATAATATATATAAATTGCAAAATGATGAAAAGAAAATTCACCGGAATACTACATGAATACCACGTGGATATATTTTTAGCGCCGTGCAATTTTCACGTGGAATCCACGTTATATCAATAATCGTATCCACGTGGATTCGACTACCGTTCATGATCGGATGTTCACTCGAAAATCCACGAGGATTCTATGTTGCTTATCTACGTGGCAGCGACGTGAATTTTACGGGCTGTTTTTGTCGGGAATATGCTATATTCTGGATTATTTCATATAAATTTCAAATATGCATGTACATTTTTTTATGTGATTTATTAACAAGCAACTAAAACATTTCATAATTTCTAATATCATAAATATTATATTTCAAATGTGCACTCTCAATTAAAATGTATTCCAAACATTTTGAAGCAGAACGTTTTATGTATATTTAAAAAATTATAATAAAATTAATACATATCAATTAATACATATCAAAATAAGATATAATTTTATAGAATAACGAAATGTAATTCTAATAACAGAATATCTATCTTATTTTTATTCTATATTAATTTTAAATTATATGAAATAAAAGTAATTATGTACCTAGAAACATACGTATAAGTTTCAAAGACATCTTTCAGTTGCCTTTTAGATATGTGTTATTTGAAAAAGTATATCTGTTTTGTAATTAATAAAATAAAATTATTTTAAATAAATTTATTTTATTAACACATGCTGTATGTCATTTTAACATTGTATTACATTTCAACATTGTATTTTATAAACACATTTAAAAAACGTGATATAGTCACATCGCTAGAATTTGCAATGTGATTCTGCGTGACTTTGTTGCGTGTGAATTGATGCAAGATAATGTAATCTATTTAGATTTAAATATCAGATTTAATTACATAAAATTGCTACTTGGGCTGTGTTCCGATATTCCAGTACTAAAAATGTAATATACGTAACGTATAATAAAATAATAAAAAAATTTTTAAGATATCATAATGTTACAAAAATGTCAGAAGAATTTCACATCCTCATGCGTAATATACTCTTATGGAAAACGATCATGATAATTCGATATTTTTGCTTGTTAGGAAGATTCTTAATAAAATAAATATGTTTGAAAGTATGTTTGAGAAATATTTAGAATTTGAAAAGCTTAAAATTTGCTTATGAAATAAATTGTGCTTAACAGCAATTTTGTAAGAAGTTTTGCAAAATTCATTTGTTAAATTAGTTTAAATAAGATTGTAAGCTGTATCATTCCAGATGTATTAACAGTTATTGACCAATAGCATTTTTAAGAAGATGTCTGTACTTTCTTACTGACTTGCAATAAGAACGTAAATGATAAAACATTAATAAACTTTGGCATTTACCCACATAACACGGGTGACTGTTTGCTGACAGTTAGTCGACTTTTCCCAGTCGGCAAAATCGATTATGAAAAGTCAACTATATGTCGACTTAACTTGAAAAGTCGTCTTACTTTTAATCAACTTTTAGTCAACTGATAGTCAACTTGGAAAGTCAACTGTTAGTCGACTATTTTTGGGACATTCGTCAACTATTAGTCAAATATAAGTCGACATTTTGCTCCTTAAAAGTTGACTCTTGATTTCTCTAGTCAATTTATAGTCAACTTTCAGTCGACTATTTTTGGGACATTCGTCAACTATTAGTCAAATATAAGTCGACATTCTACTTTTTAAAAGTTGACTCTTGACTTCTCTAGTCAACTTATAGTCAACTTTCAGTCGACTTCGTGTTGTGTGGGTAGTCAGTATTCAGAATAAATTATTCTTTTCGACACGATTTTGAAGATAACACCTATTGTTTCTCCGCTTCCACAGCTCGTGGCTCGATGGTCGAGCCGTCGATTGTATTGCCTCAGGAATCTAAAGTTTGCGGCATATGATGCATGTTTTCTTATAGGATTGCTTGTGTTTTTTTTAGTAAATTACTATAAAATTGCATTATACAAAACGCAAAATTTCTAGTACTTAACTAAAATGCGAATTCAGCAGGAAAACATACATGTGTCGCAAGTTTTATATACAAACGTGCAAGAATCGTATCATCCAATCCGTTATTAAAACAGTTTTTTTATTGAATAATTTTTATTTTTATAAATACTAAATTTTCTTTTTAATGTATTATATGTATTCTAAAACAATTTATGATAAAAAAACTTTAACAATAAAGATTTAATATAAAACATTTATAATAATTACTTAGTTATAATAATAGTTATAATAATACTTATGATATTTATTACTATATTACAACGTAGTACGTATATTAATTAATTAATTAGTTTTAAAAATAAATTTTCGTATCATCAAATACTATTGTTGATGCATCTTTTTAATAAATTTTCTCAGTAGATTATTATTATTATATACTTATTTCACTAAAAAATGGTGAATCAAATATATGGCTTGACAGAAAAGTAAAATTCAGTACATAAAATATGACAAAAATAAATAATAAAAAACCAGAAAAACAAAAAAAAGAAAAATAACTTGTATGTAAATATTAATTTAAATTTCTGGGTCGTTTACGATTTTACTAAGGAATGATATATCTATAAAGATTTTGAAAAACTTTAGAATTTTAGCAAAGATCGCGAAAACAATGAAGTCCGTGACATATAGAGAAACTTAAGCAGTAAACGTAAGCAATAAGAAAAGCTAGCACAGACGGTTATTCCACGATCGTAAGAAAAATAAAATAATCAAATATAATTGGTCGAAAATTATAATATCGTGGAAGGGCTAATGAGAGCTATAACACGCTGTTGATGGTGCGCAGTAACTAATAAGATTTATTTAGTATAATTACAAACGTTTCGGCTWAHYTTTAAGCCATCCTCAGTGTGCACGTTCAACTTTCAAATCGGTTCCGTTAACAATGTCAAGTATCCAAACACATCCAGATGTCAAACGGTGGATCGCGCAGCGCAGCGCGCGCAATGTGCGCACGGGACGCGCAGCGCGCGCAATGCGCGCAC
>JANQDE010000466.1:50195-61539 GCA_037157785.1 Cephalotes varians
TGCTCTTATTTAGTTCGTTTATTTAGGGTTCTCCTGGAAGGTTCCGTTTGGCATATGCACATGAGGTAACCGACATACAGAAAATAAAAGGGAAACTCTACTTGAGATAAATAGTCATAAAAGGGAAACTCTATCGGGYTTATTGCCCGCTTGCCGATAGAYAACCKCTGGCGCWCGAGTTTCTTATTCTAGTAAATTATTTTATTAGCCGTCCTTGAAAGGAGGAAATCGTGGAGTCCTCAGGACGTAACATTATCTTTATGGCTATTTATCACCAAATAATAAACTTATACCGCGCTTACTACATATGTACATATTAGAGATCTCCACGCCGTTTCTCCTGTCCCGGATTTATTTACACAATATACACGACTAAACACGCTTCTTCGTATGTCGTCCATCCCTGCTTATCATCCTACCCGATACTGCCCAATCCTTTCTATCCTTTCCATTTTACCTTGCTTCCATGCCTTTTTTTATTTGTATCTTCATCCTACCCTAACTCATCCTCCCTGCTTCCCTCCTTGTTTCTTTTCCTTTTCTTTGATCTTTGCTCTTTTTCTTCTTTCCCTACATAGTCTCCTAAGTATCTTTCCTCTATGACTATCCTCTCCTCAGAGCTGTTCTAATATTTCCCCATCCTCACATCCCAGTTCCCTAAACCATGCTTTTACCTTATCACACTCTCTTACATAGTGCTCCAAGCTATCTTTTCCTTTCTCGCAAAACACACATTTCCATTGTCCTTTTTTTCAACCAATACTTATTCACATTTTCCAGATTACCATACCTCAGCTTCATTAAGGCCCTTACTTCCTCCCCCTTACTTATTTCCTATAAATTTTCCGCCTTTAAATATCTCGGATACCCTTCTAGGACACTTATCTCTTTATATCTCGTGTTGTACCTCGCGTTCTTAATTCTCTCTTCTTCTTCTTCTTTTCTCAACCTGCTTCTTTCTCTTTCTGTTACTTCTTTCTCCATTTCTTCCCTATTCCACTCTACCCTTTTCTCCACTTCCAGATTCCATCCTATTCTATTTAAATATTTTTCCTTTTCCTCTCCATATCTATCCTTCCATCCATACTGCTTCTTTTCCATCCAACATTCTCTAGCAATCCTTCCTACTCTTTCTAACTGTAAACTTTCGTCAAACTTTCTTGCTCTTACCCGACAAAAACAACCCGTAAAATCCACGTCGTGCTATGTAGACAACCAACATAGAATCCACGAGGATTTTCGAGTGGACATCCGCTTATAAACGGTAGTCGAATCCACGTGGATGAGATTACTGATATAACGTGGATTCCATGTAAAAATTACATGGCGCTGAAAATACATACCACATGATATTCCGATGAATTCTTTTCACCATATTGCAATTTATATTATATACAGTATTATACTTAACAAATTGCTCTATATACTTCCAAAAAAGGGGTATTCAAGCATGCAGAGATCTGAAAAAGCTCACTCTGCTTGCGAACATAAGGGTAACAACATGGGTAAGTGCGATCGGACAGAGGCCTAAGAAGCTCTCTCTGTTCTAGCGATGATTGACCGGGTCGTCCGGAGTAGAGATGTCGATTTTTAATTAAAAAAATCGATTTTTAGAATCGATTTAAATCGGAATAAAAATAATCGATTCAGAAAAAATCGCCCCCAAAAAAATCGATTCTTTGAGATCGATTTAAAAAATTAACATTTTAAAACTATTATTTTAGCCAGCTAAAATTTTTTAGGCTAACAAAATATACTAACGCTTTTGCCCAAAAGAACGATTTCTAATGCACCTATAGAAATTATAATTGCAACGTCCTATATAAACGCGTTCATATATATAAAATAACATACCCGACAGAAAGATTTTTCTTCGATTTATCGTCACTGTTCAGCTTCTTTTTTATATAGCGCGATGATATATAGTCTATACATACCACTTAGGGAACTATGCTCAAGAAATCAGTAAAAGTTTCATCTCAATTGGATAAGCGCACATATTTTGCACAAAAAGCTACAAAGTAAATAAACTTTTTCTCTTTATATTATTAATGTAGTTTAAAATAGTGGTTACAAATAAAAGAAACAAGCGAAAAGGTAAAATTAACTGTATTTTATTAAATTTATTTTATAAAAGTTGAAACTAATTTTATTTCTTATTTTTCTACATACATATATATATATATATATATTTATTTATTTATATTATATTTATATTTCTGCATGTATATTTTAAATATATATTTTTACATCTATATTTTCTTTACATGCATTTATAAATTCCAATCATCAAAATGTAATGATTTTAGAAATAAAAGTTTATCGACTCGTTCTCCTGTAAGTCGATTTCGTTTGTGTGTAATAATGTTCCCTGTGTTTGAAAATAATCGTTCGCAGGGGAACTGATGTACTCATTATAGCCACATGACGTAAAGCTATCTTCCATAAATTTGTGCAACAAGTAGTTTTTTGATCGCACCAAAATTTAATTACATCTGTTTTTAAATCTGTCACTGGTTTTCTTAAATAATTCCTTAATTCCATTCCTTTCCTGATGAAGATAAAAATTGGAACGTAAGTCGAACGTGTAAGAAGAGTGACAGAAGCGTAAACGAAGCTTCTAAGAAGCGAAAATTGGAACAACGAAACGTAAAGGAAACATTAACGCTTCCTTTACGTTTTGTTGTTCCAATTTTCGCTTCTTAGAAGCTTCGTTTACGCTTCTGTCACTCTTCTTACACGTTCGACTTACTTTCCAATTTTTATTTTCATCAGGGGAGTAGTTCAGATAACACAGAAATCCGTAAGAAAAGCCGTTCCAAGATTCGGGGTACTCCGCGGGTTAATTAAATGTAATAAAGTATAAATATGCGTTACGACTTACTGCTTGGTGGCGGCTGGACCTCGCGACTGCTAGCTGATGAGAACTTATACTGCTGTGGGCTGCTAGCCGATTTTTTGAAACTCGATGTGGAACTGTATAACGTAAGCACTACTGTAACGACTGACTGGAGTGGTAGGTAAGAAGCGAGCGTGCTCAAAATGTCGCGGTTTATATAGGAATCTTTTTAGGGGGTGGATTTCTTGTGGGATGGTTCAAATTRGTTGGTTTCAAGGTTTTGATTGGTAGGATATCCTTCCTTCATGATCAATCTTTCAAATCTCCAAAATTTCATTGGAGCTTTTCACATTAGCTTGGCTCCACCCGCAACGTAAATCTTATCCTACGCTTGTTAATTATCATTTCATTATTGTTTGACTTTTCTACGATCATCTATTGGCAGGTTTGGATCTTCACTTGCCCGCCCTGTTTCCTAAAGAGGGGGCAAGAAAATTCTCATAGCACCTTCCAGAAATATTACTTGTTTCATTCATTTATTTTTTTTGGTTTATCGCCGAGTCCTCTTTCATTAGAGGCTGCAGGAATCACGAAACCACCTGTTAAAAGTTTATGAATTCGTGGTTCCCTCCATATGTTGTCACGACTTCGCAGGACACACTGATTCACATCAATGTTTAAAGAATGTTTCGTTTTGAGTAATTTGTTTGTTACATTTAGAGCCACCTGGGTACTGATTTTGTTTACGTGTGAACCAGATAAGACCGGCAAAATCATGCTCTTGTTTAGTTTCTTATGTCAAAGTCGCATCTGGAAAGTTCCTTGTGACATATTTGTATTACACGAAATGACAACATACAGAATAAAAGGGAAATTCTATCGAGCTTATTCCCCGCTTGCCAACAAGTGACCGCTACGCTTGGGTTTCGTGTGCTTCTTATTCTAATAGATTATTTTGCTAGTTTTTATTGAAATGAGGAAATCGTGGAGTCCTCAGGACGTAACACAATAATATAATATTTAATAAACTCAACATGAAATAATAATCAAAATGTGGTAATTATGCAGAATAGGGGAGCCACCTCCGATTTGAATAATTTTTACATATGTTGTCAAGGTCATTGTCCCGAATAATAATATGAAGGTTTTAGGCGGGGGTCGTTGTTTGATAAAAAGCATCATTTCGTGCTCCAGGATATCTTGCATTGATATTTAAAATCTTTAAGTCTGGATCTACTATCTATAAAAATATTCATAATCTATATATATAGTATCATAACATATCAGTTATAATAAATATGTATAACTTATCAATAAACATTTTAGAAATAAATGTGAAATATATAAAACAAAAATAATATGAATAACATAATGAATAATACTTACTGCTTGAACATTCAAGGAATGATTACCATGATGGTTGACATATGCTTCTTCGTGTACATTAGGTGCAAGGATATTAATATGTGTGCAGTCTATTGCTCCGATAGCACTAGGAAATGGTTGTGGWGCATGTATAAATTTATTTCGTGCTACAGTTCTTTCTTGTACTGTCATCGGAAATTTAATCCATTGCCGCAATAAATGCATATTCATTAACTGTGTTATTTTACGTATGCAACGACTAGTAGCAGGCTGACTTATAACCAATTCACATTGATTACCAACTGGCCTTTGATAACTCCCATTTGCATAAAAGTTGATTGCTACCAATACTTGAATTTCTGGAGACAAACCACTGATGCGAACTTTCTGTAAATACTGTCTTAATATATTTACAATATCCATTACTAGTTCTTGAGAAACTCTGAATTGTGCAATAAATTCATCATGTGATAACTCAAATGAATTTTGAGCATCTCTTAATAATCTTCTTTCAAGTTGTCGTTCTTCTCACTCTTTCTTGAAGCACAAGTAAGTCCCATATTATATATGCTTCAGCCATGCTCACTTTAAATAAAAAATATACATAAGAAAAAAATATATATACATGTATAAAATCTAAAATTAAAATAGAACAATAGAAAATAGAACATTCTTCTAACCTGTTCGCTTTATTAATGTTTTTCTTATAGATTTAAAATGTCTAATTATGGTCCTTTAATTTAATTTTAGGGCCACTTTTACCAACGTCGGGGAGATATACACCTAGCATGGTCGAAAAAATCGATTTTTTTTTAATTTTCTTGATGCTTGAGGTCTCAAGAATATCTGGTTAAAATTGCAAGTCAATATCTCGATAAATAACGAAGTTACAGCCGAGAGAGTGAACCGTCTCCGAGAGCGCGCCGTACCGTTTTACTAACCGTTTTTTTCCCCTAAAAAACCGTACTGTTTTACGATTCTATTGTTTTYGGGCGTGCTATTTAGAAAATATGAACATTCCATCGATCGTAGAAGACTTACACTATGGGCCTGGTATCGATGATTCCATGTAAGTTGACAAATTTAATGATTTATTCATTCYCAAATTTTCAAAYGCGTTTTTCTCAAAACCACGTTTTTYAAATCGGTACCCAAAATTTCTCGAAAACCAATGAACCGATTGCCTTGAATTTTTTTGTGGTTATTCTATACATCATTGTCTAGTACTTGTCATAGGATTTTTTTTTTCGTTGCTTAGTTTTTGTTTTATAGGCAAAATAATAACTAATTTTTGGTCGAAAAATCGCTATGTTATGTTCAAACGTCCGCCATTTTGTCATAAATCGATATTTTCAAAATCGGCTATGACAAGTACTAGATTATAGTATCTAATTTGATAGTCTTTTTGGTTTTTTGTTTCAAATGATTTTTGAAGAAACGCCAKTGGGTACCGTTTATCCGGATTTTTTTACGGCGCTCCAAAGATTATACCACAACTTCGTCAATTTTTGATTTTTTTTTAATAAAAAAAATTGGACATATTCCTGAATGTGTATACTTTYAGATAGAAAAACTCCCAATCCGAAATTTCAAATAGTTTTCCTTAAAAAAATTCACAAAAATGACCTTTTTTTCCGGCTCCTAGGTGTATATCTCCCCTTAAGTTAACCGATGGTTAAAGTGTCAACCGTGATTGGTTCATTCTGGTCAAAGACAAATGCGATTGGATAATTCCATTGGAATTAACCGTCGGTTAATCTAACCGACGTTGGTAAAAGTGGCCCTTAGAGGAACAGTCAAAATTTGCGTGTTGTTTAAGGCTGCGTTCCGATATTCACTGCCAGTACTGAAAATCTATAATTTACGTGACATATACTATCGATTTGCAGTCTGGCAGTGAATATCGGAACGCAACCTAATGCGTATTCGCGTATATTCACTAGCATTTGAGGTATAGCTAATCTATCGTTACGGCCTATCGAGGGGTCTCGTATCTCTCGATATCTTTCCGACAAAATTCGATACTTATCGACGCTTTTAATGATATTTATCGTTACGCTAAATTACAGAATACCATTTTTCGTTATACTGTCGTTAAATCTGCGTAACGATACCCTAGGCTAGTAATATTGTCGTTAAGAAGTTACAGAATAGGCATACAGGTCTCTTTCCGATCGCACTTACTCATTATGTTCGCAAGCAGAGTGAACTTTCTCAGGCCTCTGCATGCTTGAACACCTTTTTTGGAAGTATATAGAGCAATTTGTTTAGGTAATACTGTATATAATATAAATTGCAAAATGGTGAAAAGAATTCACCAGAATATTACGTGAATACCATATGGATATATTTTTAGCGCCGTGCAATTTTCACGTGGAATCCACGTGGACCGTTCATGATCGGTTGTCCACTCGAAAATCCACGAGAATTGTATGTTGCTTATCTACGTGGCAACGACGTGTATTTTATGGACTGTTTTTGTCGGGATACTTGACTGTTACCGCGCGTGAGGAATATGTGAACATTCAATTCTACCTTACTCTGACAAAATGCTTATACGTAATATTTCTACATTTAAAATAATTTACAATTTTTTTTCTGTAACAACATTTTCCATTTTTCATTCAATTTATATTACAAAATAATTTTCATTCAATTTATATTACAAAATAAAATTAAAAGATACAATCTTTATCAAAAAATACATATCTGCTGTCTGTTTTTTATTTCCATCAAGAGACACGGTAGTGTCTCACGCCAAGTTTACGGGTAACGCGAGACGGACCGTGTATCTTTACGCGAGACCAAAAGTTGAGCCGAGATTATCAGATCTCAATAACGGCTGAGCCGATTGAGTTGATAATAAACTCAATCGATAGCGCATTCCCAAATTATATTAGAAAAATATGCTTATTTTTACTGTGTTTTATGAAAAAAATTATTATAATGTAAAGTGTAAAAATCCAAAAATCTATCTTATATATGTGCGTATGTGCGTATGGACACTTTCGAATTTTAGACATTAAGTGCGCATCGTTGATTGACAGCAGTGCTTATAGTCCGAGATCCGGCTGCAAAATTACTACGTTCATCACGTGGTTAATCAAACTCAAATTTTTACATATATTTATGAATAGGGGAATACAATTATAACAAGGTGCCGATCAAAAAGTGCCCACAAATACTTTTAATTAAAATAATRTTAATTAATTTTTCAAAAAAAATTTCATTCACTTGTTAATTAAATAAAATATCATCTATTTTACAGCAATGTATGTAAAGAGTTTGAAAAGTCATGGGTGCTGTTGCCCACTTGGCCGCAACTTCTTCGCAGCCAGGTGTAAACAGGTATTACTTTGTTGTATTTATACGTTCATGACATATATTCATGTTTTTTATATGAAATTAAAGCTCTTTTTTTTTGTGCATGATGATATACCGCTGCCTGTGAAAAAATGACCGCAAATTGGGGTTGCTAGCTGTTAAAAATACTAGGTATCAACAAGATAAAGTGAAAGAGAGTTAGCGCGCAACGCCACTCGCCATCCTCGTCTGACGAGTGGCGTTGACTTTTCAAACTCTTTACATACATTGCTGTAAAATAGATGATATTTTATTTAATTAACAAGTGAATGAAATTTTTTTTGAAAAATTAATTAACATTATTTTAATTAAAAGTATTTGCAGGCACTTTTTGATCGGCACCTTGTTATAACTGTATTCCCCTATTCATAAATATATGTAAAAATTTGAATTTGATTAACCACGTGATAAACGTAGTAATTTTGCGGCCGGATCTCGGACTATTACAAGGGTGCGTTCCGATATTCACTGCGGGTGCTGCGAGGACTAGTATATTTAATAATAAAAGATATTAGGGCTGCGTTCGGGCAGACGCTATTAGCGCAGAAAATCTATAGTACACGTTACGTGCAGTACAGCTAGTATTTTAAGGTATAGCAGCACCAAGTTTTTTTGTATTTTTTAATATATTTTTTTTATTTTGATTAAACTTGTTATTTTTTAATTAAATATTTTAATTTTTTTAATAGTTTATATTTTTAGGTATTTATTTTTTTAATTTTTTAATATATTGTATTTATAGTCCTTTCTTAAATTCCACTTGGCGCCATTTCCTAATATCATTTTTTTTTGTAGAAAGTATATATACGACAGCTTTTTTGAAAGGTAAAATTGTTCTGTTTTGATTTTGAAAAGAGCGTGTACTCGGCGCCTTTTTTCACCTTTTTTTTAAAAAAAATAATTTTTTATATTAATATTACACTAGTACAGTATAATATTAGCTTGAAAGTTCGTTCCATTTTTTGCCCAGACATCACAGTTAGCATAAATACATGCAACTAACTGCATTTCAATTGATTCAATTAAATTCTTACTGATCTATTAATACTCTCTATATCGATAATTATTATCTTTCTAACAAATATAGGACAAATATTCAGATCAGGGTTTGAAAAAACCCGGGTTTTTTTAAAAAAGACCAGCCCAGTGGGTTTTATTGGCTTTTATTGGGTTTTTTCGGGTTTTATTGGGTTTTTTTGGATTTTATGTATTTTTACTTTTTACAGTCCACTAATGATTAATCAAATTTGCAATCAATTGATAATTCTGTGAATTAATCTCTTATGAATTTCTATTATGAATTAATTTGATTTATTTAATTTAAGTTAATTTATTAATGTAATAGATGTATTTTTATTTATTTACTTATTTTTTAAGGAAGTTTAAGGTCGTTAAATCCTATTTWAAAAAAACATAAAGACGATAACTCGCATATTTTGACAATTGTGTATATGCGATGGAGGGGTTAATGATGTAATTAGTAATAATAACAGCGTCCAATTATAAAAAGGCCATGTTAAATCGATAATTGAATTTATTGTTGCCCCTTTTTCATGATGCCAATTGGTTCTCTCGTTGCGTTTCCTTCATGAGTAACTATTATTACATATTTTGACAGTTATCATAGCGTTAATAGTAACATTACAATATTAATTGCACAATATAAATTACAATATCAATTGTACAATGTAAAGATTAAGAAATAGCACGCGCGAAGCGCGTACCTGTAATGTCTAGTAATATTACAAAGGTAAAAAATAAACGAAAAACTAAATAGCGCACGTGAAGCGCGCGTCTGTATTGTCTAGTTTCTCTCGATCTTCGATCGTTGAACGTCGAAAATTTCGACTTTCTATTTTCTTTGATCGTTCTGTCAGCAAACGCGCTTTGTGGCCTCGCGACAGTCGCAACYGGCGTGAAACAAATGAATCGAATTATAAACCAACTTCTTTTRCCGAGATACTCAAGAACATCTCATCAGTTTCAGTTCAACAGTACTACTGTTGCAGTAGACATCGTCGTTGCAGTAGATATCGTTTTACAGTTAAAAAATATCAAATATTTATAAACTGTATTTAACCGCACCTTTCAAATAGTTGCTTTTTGTTGAAATTTTACGTACCATTATGTCAAAAGGATGTGGTAGAAAAAGTGCCAGTGAATGGTCCGAAGTTTTAAAAATAGATGGCGATTCGAAATGTAACTGCAAGTATTGCAATGAGCAAATTAGTTGCAAAATTGAGAGGATTCGAGCTCATTTACAAAAATGTAAAGCTCGAAATGGCAAAGAAAACAATGAAACGAATAAAGTCTCATCATTGTTGGAAAAATCCCAAGCACGAATGATATCTGGAGAAATTAGTAAAATTATTTAGAAATTATTATTACTATAATTAATTTGATAAACAAATTAATAATTAATTTGAATTAATTCTTGCAACTGTTTGAAAATTGTTCAAATATCCTGTTCCATAACAATCATGCATGAAGACTTTTAACTTTTAACTAAAAACTCTTATAGCGAATTTGATTGGACGCACTAATTCAGTGTACATTAAAACCGTCGTACAATTGATATAGATATGTGATACATAGTATATGTGATTAATATATATTATATATAAATATAGAAACGAATCGTGTAATCCATAGTATATTTTATTGGGCTTGTAATGGAACGCCAATTTGTAATTACGACTGGCGCATTTAAAATATCTAAATCACATTTATGATTTAATCCCATTGACCATCTTGAGTGAAGACAATTCTATTAATATTAAGTGTTAATCCTCTAAAGATWCCGAGAACCCGATAGACGTAGGAATACTTATTTCTAAGAAATTGTACGTAGTTTAAGAAAAGTATTTTTGAAATATATTCATTCGTTTGTGAACCGTCTAATGGAGAGTTTTGAATTATTGTACAGGCTGTTTGGTAAAATATRCGTTTTAAAATTTGAAATAATTGTATTTCACTTTTACACTTGGATTAGATCAGTGTATAACGGCTTTAATGTGCACTGAGTGCGCACTAGTGCGTCCAACCGAATTTGCTATTAGCCTAACTCAAAATTTCAGTTTCAAATTTTCCTTCAGCTATAAATTCTAAAACAGTTTATGTAAAAACCAGAAGATAAAAGCATATTAATAAAAAGCATAGTAAATAATATTTTAATTTAATTCATTAAAATACATTTATTCTTAATTTCAAATTTATTTCAAATTTATTTTAATTAATTAATTTAACATTAACATTTTGTTAATTATCAATTTATCTAATTTCGAAAGAACAAAAAGTGCAAATTGTTTAAATAATTCTATAATTATCAAATAATTTATATTTGTTTAAAGATGCTATATATTATGTTTAATTGATTTTATCACATATCTATATAATATACTAAACAAAAAACATAATAACAGGTACTTAATATTCATTTATTTAGAGGAAAATCAAGAGGAAACAAATATCCATGATTCATCTCAAGTTAAAAAAAGAAAAGTTCAAAATGCAATTAYTGATTTTGTTATTAAAACTACAAACAGCCAACGAGCACAAATCGATCAAAGTATTGCAGAATTTTTTTACGCAGCTAACCTTTCGTTTAATGCTGCGCAACTAAAAAGTTTTGAAAAAATGATCCAAAATTTACGACCAGGTTATAAACCTCCTTCATCAAATATGATCGGAGGACAGCTTTTGGATATTACTTATGAAAAATTCGAAATCGATCTTAAAGAAAAGCTAAAATCAAAAAGTTTAACACTTACAATAGAT
>JANQDE010000467.1:34466-51298 GCA_037157785.1 Cephalotes varians
TAGCTGCTTCTGGTCCTCGCTCCGTGCTCTTCAATACAGCATAATGCAAGGGCGAGTGTCGAGACGGCCGGTAAACTTAGACTTATGACTAGGGCTCACCTATGGCTACGCTAGCCGATCGTTCTACGTCAATCGGCAAAAGGCACAACTTGCTCAGAGGTCGTTTATACTCTGAAGTCGCGGTTTTGATGRTCACGACGCGAGTCAGTCCATCGAGACCCGGATGGCATTGTTGTATGCGACCTAACTCCCATTTACAAGGGGGAAGGAGATCGTTTCGCATAAGTACCAACTGACCTACACGAAGGTCGTGCTGAATTTTGCGCTTCCATTTAGTGCGCTGCTGTAGGGTGTTTATATAGTCTCTCTGCCAAATGCGCCAGAACCGCTCCGTAATCTGACGCACCAATTGCCACCTGGTTAAGCGATTTTCTCTGATATCGAGAATTGATTGTTCTGGACGCAGTGTCAGAGCGTTCCCGATGAGAAAATGCCCCGGCGTTAAGGGCTCGTATTCATCACATGTGTCCGGAAGAGGTGCTAAAGGGCRTGAGTTCAAACACGCYTCAATATTACACAGGAGAGTTGTCATCTCCTCGAAAGTCAGCGTATGAGCTCCTAGGAGTCGCCGAAGATGGTGTTTGACACTTCGTACCCCCGCCTCCCACAACCCGCCGAAATGGGGCGCGGACGGAGGAATGAAGTGCCAAGTGACGCTGTCTGAGGCAGTGCGACCTTGAAAATCAGGATCGCGAAGTGCTGCACGAAATGCAACGGTCATTTCTTTATCGGCGCCAACGAATGTTGTGCCGTTGTCGCAATAGATTGAGCTCGGAAGACCCCTCCGAGCTATAAATCGGGAATAAGCTCCCAAGAATGCGGAGGTGGAGTAGCCATCCACTAGTTCAATGTGGATTGCACGCGTAGCCATGCATATAAAAACGGCTATGTACGCCTTGCGAGATGTCACCCCGCGGCCGGACGCTGCGCGGACTCGAATCGGGCCCGCATAGTCTAGCCCGCAATTTAGAAATGCGCGCGAGGGAGGGGAGACTCGAACTGAAGGCAAATCTCCCATGAGTTGTGTAGGGATAGCTGCCCTTTCTCGAGCGCAAAYGACGCATCGAGCTATGACTGCTCTCACTATGCTGCGACCTCGAATGAGCCAGAATTCTTGGCGCAATGTTGAGAGCGTCAGCTGTGTGCCCGCGTGAAGAGCGCGCAGGTGAGCGTGTTGAACGATTAAGTGCGCCAACGGGTGCGATGCTAAGATAATTGGATGCCTTTTTTGCAGTGGAATGGGCGCGCGAGAGAGCCGCCCGCCAACGCGAATTATTTTGAACTCGTCGACGAACGGATTCAGTGATAGCAAGGCACTTCTTGATGAGAGAGGTCGATTATTGAAAAGAGCATCTCTCTCGAGTGGAAATACTTCCCTTTGAATCTGAGTTAGCCAGAAGGTTCTCGCGGTGCGAATCTCGCTGGCGCAAATAAAGGACGAGCTCTGGCTGTCTTCCTCGAGTGAAAGGATTCGGGTTCGAATTCTAGAAATAAATCGCATTACGTATGCAGTAACGCGAAGAAGCCGTGGCCAAGATGAGAATCGCACCGATAGATCCCATATCTTCCTTGGTTTGGAGAGATGCATAGTCCTGGTTTCATTTTGCTCGAGAGAGCATTCGATTGAAGGGAGACTTATTGGCGTTGGCCATTCTGATCGCGAACAACACAGCCACGCTGGGCCATGCCACCACAGTGTATTGGAGGCCAGTTGACTTCCGGGGATGCCTCGGGAGGCACAATCAGCAGGATTGTCGTGAGTGGAGACGTGCCGCCATGARGCAGCCGGAATACGAGATTGAATTTCTGTTACTCTGTTTGACACAAACGTCTTCCATTTTGATGGGTGCTGGGTGACCCACGCGAGTACTACCATGGAGTCCGTCCAACAGAAACTAGATATTCCCGAGAGGGAAAGGGAGCGGATTACAAATTCGAGTAAGCGCGATAATAGGACAGCGRCAGCTAATTCAAGTCGCGGCACTGTTAACGGCTTTAGGGGGGCGACCTTTGATTTGCTTATGAGAAGCGTCGAAGAGACTTCACCGGAGCTCGATTGAACTCGCAAATAAACAGAAGCTGCGTAAGCATGAATCGAAGCGTCTGAAAAACCGTGCAATTCACAATCAATTGTATCGGCGCCTCGATTGTCCCACCTATTTATCTGAAGATCGTTAATTGCTTTTAATGAYTCCTCAATCGAAACCCAATCACTAGTTAGATTTGGAGGGAGAATGTCGTCCCAATCAACGCGAAGCTGCCACAATTTCTGCAAGAAGATTTTAGCAGAAATYGTAACCGGAACGCTCCATCCCAAGGGATCGAACAGTCTCGCGATAATAGACAGAATTGAGCGTTTAGTTCGGAGAGAGTTTAAGGGGATGGAAACTTGAAATTGAAAAACGTCTCTAGATGGAACCCAGCGTATACCAAGGATGCTGAGCATCTCGTTGCCTTGCAACGTTTTACTACACGCGAGCCCGTGAYCTTCAGTGGGAATATCATGGAGAAGTTGCGACGAGTTACTAGACCATTTTCGTAGCCGAAAATGACCCTTGCCGAGCAACTCACAAGCCTGAGTGCGTGTTTCTCGTAGAAGTTGAACRTTGTCAGCCCCAAACAAAAGGTCGTCCACGTAAATGTGGTTTCGGAGCACTGTGACGGCCAAAGGGAACGAGTGTCCTTCATCCTGCGTGAGTTGACGCAGCACTCGGAGAGCCAGGAACGGAGCGGCCGCGGTTCCGTAAGTGACTGTGGTTAATTGATAATCGCGGACGCTTCCTGACTCGCTATCGCACCACAAAATTCGTTGATAATCAACGTCACGTGTATCGACGCGAATTTGTCGATACATTTTSGCAATGTCAGCGGAATAGACGTATCGAAATCGCCGCCARCGCATGATAAYCGTGGCTAAGTCRATTTGTAATTTTTGACCTGTGAGCAAGTGGTCGTTGAGAGAAGTAGMATTCGAGGTAAGACTCGACGCATTAAAAACAACCCTCAAGCGCGTGGTGCTGCTACTGTCGCGAATCACCGGGTGGTGAGGGATGTATATGCATTGAGACGGCTTCGCGRGAATCGAGRCTCTCCTCATATGCCCGAGTTCCTCGTAGTCTCGAAGAAAATCACAATATTCTTTGTGAAGAGTGGGAAAAATTTTAAATTTACGATTAAGACCRCGGAGACAGCGAGTTGCGATGTCACGAGAATGACCGATATCAATTGGGGGAYCATCTTTAAAAGGAAGGCGGACGATATATCTGCCATCAGCGGAACGCGAGTGTGTCGCGATAAAATGATCTTCGCAACGTTGCTCGTCCGGAGTGAGCACGGTCTGACGCGGAATTTCCTCGAGTTCCCAGAACCGTCTCAATGCATTGTCCARAGAGCGCATCTCCGCTTGTGATGACGATGTCGCATGTGAACAATATCGAACAGTGGAAGGTTGTGCCGAATGCGGAAGCGCCGTCGGACCGGAGAGGATCCATCCAAAAATGGTATTTTGCGCTATCGGCTGGCCAACCGCTCCTCGTCTGATTCCGTCACGAATTATTTCTCCATAGAGATCGGAGCCAATGATTATCTCGATAGGCTCAGCGCGAGTGAGCGTCGGATCGGCCAGCGCTAGGTCGGCGAGATAATCCCACTGGTTATAGGACACTGAGCGCGGCGGAGAATAACCGGTAAGAGATCGCATTATCGACGYTATGGTCGTAAGCACTGGCTCAGATTTATTTATAGGAGATATTTCGATTTGAGCGGCATATTTGCACGTCCCGGCGTCCACGCAGCCGACCGCACATATGGAAATCGGCGTGCGGACGCGCTTTAATTTCAATATCTGGCTAAGTTTCTCGGAGACGAGAGTGACTTCCGAGCCCTGGTCGAGGAGCGCGCGAACGACGCGAGAGCGGCCCGAGGGAGAACGAACACAAACGCGCGCGGTCGCGAGCAGCACCCGCGGTTGAGAGTGTTGAGCGGTCRCCGTCAATGCTACGGCCGAGGTTTCTTCCTTTATACTATTCGCCGATATSGCAGCCGGCATCACCGTCATGTTGGAAGCAGAGCCCGAGTCCGTGTGGAGGAGAGTATGATGCTGTTTTTTACATTTTTGACATGAGAATTTACTTGGACAAGATTGCACGGCGTGTTTGATGCTGAAACAATTAAAACAGCGTTGGTATTGCTTTACCAACTCAGCGCGTTGACTCGGACTCAGCTTCATAAATTGAGCGCATTTGTTTAGAAAATGCGACGCCTTGCACAGAGGGCATGAAATCGGAGTTGTCGCTGACGCCGTAGCACTCGTGGGTTTGGCCRCGCGTGTAGATTTCGCGGAACTGGGAGGATKTAATTCCTCGAACGCTCGAGCGCGCGCAGCAAGAAATTGATCAAGGTCATCATACGACGGGATATCGGCCCTTTCGCTTCCTTTCAGCTTCCACGCTTTTCGCGTAGCAGGATCGAGCTTCTGAACGAYTGAGTGAACTAGCATGTCGCTCAGAATCTCGTCGGTTGAGCGATTCAATTTCTTCAAGGAAGCGATCGCCCGGTTCGCTTTGTCACGCAAATTATTAAAGTCGGCAGCGGATTCACGAGCAACGTTAGGTAAGCTATAGAGCGCGGAAACATGAGTATCAATTAATCGGCGTTTATTATCGTATCTGGATAGCAAGACCTTCCACGCGATTTCGAAATTATCAGCTGTCACCGGGACGGATCTGATTGCTTCGAGAGCGCTACCCGTAAGGCTCGACGCTAAGAAGTGCATTCGAGARAATGCACTGAGCTCTTTATTATCTATTATTAGCGCAATAAATCTGTCGCGAAAAGTTTCCCACTCGTCCAGTTTGCCCGAAAACGGCGGGATTTTGATTGGCGGTAAGTGCGATACGGAATTCGTGACGAGATCCACAGTTCGCAATGTTGAACTTGCCAGCGGTGCAGCTGCAGTCGTCGGCTCTAACTCCTCGAGACAGTCCGCCATGTAATCCAAAGCCTCCTGATAGAGTTCCTCGTGCTTCTCGAAAAGCTGCATCTYGAAGTATTTCGCCTCCTTACTTGCGGCGACAGGAGCGAAGAGTTGCAATGCTGCATGACCGTCCACACACAGCGCCCAGTTCTCCTTCAAAACACTGATCCTTGACCTTACTTTGGCTGCTGTTAAATTATTTTTTCCAATCTTCTTAAAGTTCGGCAGGAAGCGCTCCACGGTTTGTAGCAGCGTCTGCTGCTTTACAAGTACATCACTCATTGTATCACAGGTGATGAGACACAGCACTCACTTCGTTTAACGTTTAAGAATGACAGTTCGAGAATTCCGCTTAATTCGCTCGATCCGGCTCGAAGRACCAAAATTTACTATGTTCACGAACGACTGAACTTTGACGCGAACATAGAGAAAGAATGCTGGATTCGCTCTGAAAGAGCGCGAGCGAGCGGGAAGCGGATTGGAATTTGGAGAGAGAACGCCGTCTCGCTCCGTGAGAGCGCGATCAAAGAGTTAGGCTTATTGTTGCGATTGTGAGACAGGAAGAAGCGAGTGAGAAAGGAAATGCACTGAGTTTTCACTTCAATGATTGACTCACTTTATTAATCAGCACGTCGTGGTCGACAATTCACAAGTCCTCTTGTAATCAAGAGGTTTGATACGCACTCACRTTACTCGCGATCGATAGAACGTTCAAATTCACGACGAGTGTCGAAGGAAGAAGAGTAYGTCTCGATCGCAAGCTCTCTTACGTGGTTCTCACGTTGTCAGCGATTAGAGCGCTGGTCGGGTACCCGAATTCCTTAGAAAGAAGGGGAAATTGCTAGGCTTGRAATGTTCTGCCGGGAGCGGCCTTGAAGCTATTGGCTTGCGAAAACAAGCTTTCGACGAGAAAACGAAAATATTTATAAATTCAAGGCATAAGTCGAAGAGAGAGTTATGCGAACGAGAATACTCTGATTAATTTAACACAAATTGATCAAGCATAGCGCAAATCACAAAAAAGTTATACTCTTTAGTGGATATGAATTGAGTGAGTCAACCGAATTGTAATCTACGTGCTAATCGAAACAATGATGTTGAGACTGAATGTTAAGGATACGAAAAAGACGAGAAGTATCAAGAATAGCGTCGTGATGCGAACTGTTGGATATTATGTACTTTTATGTTGGCAACACTGATCTTATTTTTTTTTTTTGTATTATAAGGTTGGCGGCGCGTGTTATGTTACTATGTAGCCGACATATAAAATATTGTAATGTAACAATAAACGAAGGAACAAAATATTAAAATAAGAAAACTAAGAAGCAAGTTTATTTTAACACGAACGATAATTTTCGCTTACACGCGGTGCTTGAACGAAGAGATCTAAATGACGCGTCGCCAGTCGTGTATAAGATCAAAGTTACACAAAGTGTATACAGTGTCCAAGACGAAGATCCCTCTGAATCCATACGACAAGCGATATATCGAGCCCGACTCGACCGAGACGCTACCATGGGGATATTGGCGGATCCCTTTATAATATATTGCGTTTTATATATTTTACATTGTACACGTATTTTTTAGTTTTACATTTTGCGTTTTACGTATCTTATAGTTTGCATTTTACGTTTTACACATATTTTGCAGTTTTACATTTTGCGCTTCATGTATTTTACATTTTACAAATATTTTACATTGTACATTTTGCGTTTTATGTATATTTGCAAATCCTTTGTATTTTTATAATTTGCATCCCATAATTTTTGTATACGTTAAAAAATGAAAGGATTATAAAAATGTCGTATTTATAAATGTCATAAAGTTTATATATTTTATGTTATACATTGTATATGTATTTTTATACGTTATACAATAAACATTTTTTTGTACGAATCAAATTACATTGTCCTTGTGTATCCAAGGATTATGCGAATTATCAAATCTCAGTCATTTCACGTAAACCCTGTCACCTCTCCCGTGCAATATTTTCTCCACAAGATACACATCGGAATCAGCCGCACGATGCAGCTTGCTCGTTGCTCGTAGAATGCTCCGGAAACAGAATTTCCGCGATAGTCTTCGAGCAAATACGTTATGGGACCAGTACGCTGCACTTTAACGATCTTAAACACCTCGGTGGTGTGCAGTCCTTCTCGAAAATGGTCTTGTACTTGCTCACGCGTATCGAATCGCCTATTTTGAACTTTGCCGACCCTGCAATCTTTACACGATTGTACATCGTAGTCAAGAGTCTTTCGGTGATCGCAGGCGTGACGTCAACGGGTCGCATGCCGATCTTTCGATGCGCGTTATAATCTAACA
This sequence comes from Cephalotes varians, assembly GCA_037157785.1. Lineage (NCBI taxonomy): Eukaryota > Metazoa > Arthropoda > Insecta > Hymenoptera > Formicidae > Cephalotes > Cephalotes varians. Next base: position 41,827 of record JANQDE010000467.1, read on the forward strand.
CGAAACGCGGCAGCGCGTCAACCCACTTGTAATTTCCGTGGAGTGTAAACATCTTCCATATGTCTTCAGCGTGCGATTGAATCGCTCGACGACCGATGCCTTTAACACCGAATAATGATTGATGCCGTTCTTTACGAATCATTGCACGTCAGCGTTGTAAAACTCCTTTCCCATATCTGTCTCTCTTTCCCATACGTCTGTAAATTCTTCGGACATCTCTCGCTCTCTCGAATTATCTGAGCGACAGCTTCGGCAGTCTCGTTTCAACTTTGCTCTTGAGTGGCACGGCCCATGCGTACTTGCTCAACACATCGATGAGGGTGAGTATGTAATGGTAGCCTCTGTTGAAACGCGAGTACGGATGCATCTCAATGATATCGGCCACAAGTCACATTGTATCCTCGAACTATGACGTGTCTTCTCGAAAAATTTTTTCTCATCGAAGCATGCAGTTCCTTGACGAGTTCCTTCCTCGTCGTCTCTTGAAACTGACGTTATTTTCATGCCAATCGGACTTGCTCATGTTTCTCATAGCGGTGCAATCATCGACCGATTGCATGTGCGGTAACGATGATTACATTACATACATCTTATGTGTTAACTCCTCTTTCGGAATCTTTCCGTTTTTTTATTCAGCAGTATGATTCGCACATCGAAGCTCGTTTACCGCAATCTGTGAACGTCTGCATGTCCTTCTCGAACGCAATCAGCCTCTCGTAAATTTCACCCTGTCGAGCTCTCAAAATTTTAACGCTTTGTTCCACGTACAATTTATTAGCCGCGTCATCGTCACCCTCCGATTGCGCTACACGGCGAATCTTGCGCGTCTCTGTGTCAAACTCCGTACTTGCACGACACTTGCACGACATAGCGTTATCGCGCATATAATTTCTTAATTTGCTCCAATGATAACAATGATGCGACTGTTGCCGATTGCTTCACTTTTCCAGTCAGATAGCCCAAATTTATTGATAGGCATTTTCTCGATACGAGCGACGTCAATCGACTGGTTCGTTTTGATGATACATCAGTTAATTTATAATGATGCCAGCTTCGCCAAGTTCCTCGATGATCGATAGCATCTCGTTGTCGTGAGCGTTATGACCAGCTTAGCGCGAAACTTCGAGCAGTCGTAAACGATCCTAACTCGTTGGGATCGTCCCAATGTACATAATCGATCGCATTGTCGTTTAATGTCATTGCGCAAGGTAATCCTTTTCCAGATTTCTTCTTAGGTTCGATCGACATCAACGGCGCAATTATATGTTTGTATCCTCTGTTGCCTCGTAGACGATCGTGCGCATCGTGATTGTATCTGTGCGCATTGGTCGTCAGTAGCATGCTCTTGTTTTGCTTATCCTCCGTAATAGATGACGTCATCGGAGATTCTCTTAAAGATCGACTCGTAAAGACCGGGTACCGACATATCGCACATCATCGATAATAATGTTATCCTCGTTGTTCATTGAAACGTTTACTGCCAAACATTATTCCATCCTTGTCGAGATAAACACCGTACATGCGGTCCATATTGCTCCCTTTATCGCCGATTAAAATAACTCCGACGTACTTTCGACTTAGCGGACCCAAGTATTCTCGCAACGTTTCTTGCAATGTTTTTTGACCCTCCAGCGTTTGCAACTGATTTTGAACGGATACCGCGAGCGAGTCGTCCGTGGTTTCGAAAACATCCTCGTTTGCGAGTGACTTGGGCATGTTGGTTGTACGGTTGTCGCGAATGGTGCGGAGGTTATCGATGACGCATCCAGTCCAGGAGTGTCCAAGCGTTTCGGTTTGCGATCCAACGAAGTATTCGATCGTTTCCTCTTGCTCCATTTTGTATCCTCCTCACGCTTTTGAATGGATAACGTTTTAACGTCATCATCAGGTAATTCCGGTTCATCTTTTATCGGGCGCATGCTAAAGCTGTCAACGATCTTTCGCAGCGGCTCGATGATAGGCTTGAAGCATGTCTTCACCGCAATATCAGCCTCGATCTTATCTATCATCCTTCTCCCCGGTCTTTAAAGCTTCTTGTGGATCGATTCGCTCGTTTTTTTAATCTCCCTCGCGATCTTCTCGCACTCGCGAATATTATTATTTTCAGTCATGTTGACAAAATATCGTTTACTCGCGTTTCATCTCGACGAAGTATCGACAATGACTAATCGTTTTGCAGTATCGCAAACACATTAAATCCGTTTCTGTATCATCTGTTAGTGAACGAACTGTCCTTGTCTATCATTACGAATCCGTACTCGCGTTGCCAACAATCGTGGCACAACGCGCAGAAATCATCGTACGACATAGGTGTTCACGTGATCATTGTACACATGTTTCAAGTTGGTGGAAGATTGAGTTTGGACGTGCCTCGCTCGGCGAGATGACTTGTCCTGATGTTATTGGAGAACGGAGAAAGTAGTCGATTTCGTCAGTCGATGTTAACAAATTTTCCAGATATCGTTATTTCGGCTGTTGCAGCGACTTCAAGTATACGTACACATCTCGAAACCGTGCGGGCTTTCCAGCAAACTTATGAGAATGTTGGTTTTATCGTAATTCGAAGGATCGCAGATCATGGCGCGTATAGTCGGCAGCATCGCACTGTGCTTGCGTTTCTCCGCGTTGTTCCCCATTAATCGCAATCCATCGTCGCAATTCGTAATGCGTATCGTCAACGGTTGCCGTACAAATTTCATTTTCAAACTCTTAGGTAGAGGGCGGAATTTTGCGCCTATTTATAAGTGCGCAAAGTCGTGAATCATTCAGTAGAAAAAAAATGTTTATCATGTTATCAAATCCTTCCGATATCTGTGATTGAGCGTTGAACAGTTACAGTTTGTGCCGAAAGCTGTTCTGCTACGAATGTGCGGTGATTACGTTCATTATCTGTGGAGTAAGTTTCTGGAACACATAAAGTCGGATTTGGAAGTTCAGACTTATCGCCGCTCTTACGGACATTACAATCGATCGTGGCAGTGACCGCACATCGACGGTCCCGCACTGTTGATTAAAGATTGCCACGAATGTCAGCTGTTGCAACAACGCAAATCAATAAAAGGCGGCAGCGGCGTTCTATTGAACAGCGTGATTAACGCGCTTCCTTTCGAATTACATATACCCGGCTATCAGTTTTGTGGCCCAGGTACTCGGTTGAGGGAAAGATTAGCCAGAGGTGATCAAGGCATAAATTCATTGGACGCGGCGAGCACGACATAGCGTACTCTCGGAGTAACGATCTCACCGAGAGACACGTGGCGGACAGGATATTCGCCAAGAAAGCGCGAAGACGCATCGTCGCGAGAGATTCCACCCTGGGTGAGAGAGCCGTAGCCACAGCTGTCTGGGCGGCGATGAAAGCCAAGACAAAGATCGGTATGGATATGAAGACAAAGACGAGGACGAAGAAAAACACGGCGAAGAAACGGATACTTCCAAAAGGGAAACGCGGTGGTGTATTGCCGATTTTGCTAATGTTGGGCGCGCTCGGATCATTAATCGGTGGAGCGGCTGATGTGGCAAAGGTCAGCGACAGCAAAGCCGCACGACGCCAGCTCGAGGAGTTGCAGCGCGATGGAAAGTCGCGGACTGTATTTTGCTCCGTATAAATATAGAAAGGGATTATACCTCGGCCCGTACAAATGTGGACAGGGCATAATATCGAAAAAAAAAACGCCGAAAAGGCCTTAAAAATTCCCACAGGTATAACAACGAATATATAATTAAATCAACTGGCAAGGCGTATGCGCATACCGTTCCTTAGAGGTGTTTTATGCGTGACGCGTTACCGATAAGCGGTGCACATCGAAACGAAAGCGCTCGTAAATCTAGACGACGCGGTGGATCCCGGTACTCACTAGATAGCGAAAAAAAATAACCGCGTGATATATTTTGACAGTTTTGGTAATCTTCGACCGCCTAAAGAACTAGTGCGACATTTCGGAAAGTGTTACGACGATAGAATACAATCGAATGTCCTATCAAACCTACGATCAAAACATCTGTGAATAGATGTATCTACAGTTTCTCCAAACGGTCGACGCGTGTGAATTTAAAGCTTGACGCGCAACTGCGAAGATACAATATTCATTGAGCGGTTTTTCCATCATATTGACATTTATACTGACTGGCAAGAGCAGCGTTCTCGCGGTAAACTACAGGGTGCGTCACCAAAATCCGGACAAATTGAACAATTTCTCTAAACAAAATTTTATTAACGAAAAAATTCAATATTACAAAAAATTCTTTTACATATCACGTATTGGGTCCCTACAGAGTATAATTATTCAATATAGCCCCCATCAGCTTCAATCACGGCCTCTATTCTCGATCTGAAGCGTTCGCATGCACGTTGTAGTGTAGCGTTGTTTATATCGGCGAACGCTGCTTCAATAGCGGTCCTTAATGATAATAGCGGTCACGTTGGAATGCCTGGATTTGTTGATGATCATTTCAACAACGCTCCACACGTAGTAGTCCAAGGGATTTAAATCTGAGCCAGGAGGTCAGAATTCCTTGGACCAAAACATATCGATATTGTTTCTGCAATTATTGAGAGACAGTTTTGGACCAAATGGCTGTTGCTGGTACACCGTCCTGCTGAAAAACATATAGCCTTCAAGACGCAATAATTTCCATCCATAGTTCGCTTATAGCCACAATTGATGATAATTTTCGCAACGATTGTCCTGAATCATCCGAAATCAGCGCTTGGATCCTTTCGATCACTGCAGGGATCCTCGCATTCTTTCGAGTGACTCTTCCTCACAGGCGTACTGGAACTTTTGTTTGATTGTTCTGAAGCACTATATTTTGCCACAATGTCATAAACGGTTGATTTCGGATATCCAAAAAACCGAATTATTGGTGATCGTCCAGCGCGAAGGTCTTCGATAATTGCAGCTCTTCGATTATATTCTCTGCCTCTTGTATTGACGCCGCATTTTGAGTTTATGACTATTTACTAGAAGCATTAGGCTTACTCAATCGCTAAGAGTGACATTTGGCAGAAGCACAATATGGAGGGAAATTTAAATTGAAATTTGTCCGCATTTTGATGATGCACCCTGTACTCTTCGGCTATAGATTTGAGCGATGATAATTATGAGCTCGGTCTAATGCTCTTTGAAACTTATTACATGATATCGAACGTAAATGCCTCGAATAATAAATTTTACTTTGGCAAAGACGATGCGAAAATTACGATTCCCGAGGGATCGTACGAATTACAGGCCATAAACGAGTTTCGCACAATTTCGCAGAAACGATCGCGACGCAATGGTGAAAAACGTGACGATATGAGCATGCGAATGATGGCGATGGTAATGACGATGACGGTAACGAAGAAGAATATCCGATAGTGCTCCGCGCTAATTATAATACGATGAAGAGCGAGATCAAATGCGCTTACAGAATAAACTTTACCAAGCCCGACAATATAGGATCGCTACTGGGATTCTCATCGACGCGTATATTGCGACCGCGAAACTGGCACGAATCGGACATGCCGATTAATATTCTCAACGTAAATATTATCCGTATAGAGTGTAATGTGACGGGTGGCACCCGTTTGGCCATGTTAATATTGACCACAGTCCCGATTGACCACGATAATATTGACCACGGTCCCGATTGACCACCGTCCCGATTGACCACCGTCCCGATTGACCACCGTCCCGATTGACCACCGTTCCGTTTGACCACCGTCCCGTTTGACCACCGCCCTGATTGACCACCGTCCCGATTGATCACCGTTCCGATTGACCACATTGACACGGCTACGGCGCCCCGAACAAAAAAAACATATCCTATCTGCTTGGGACTTAAGTGCCTAGGAGTTGCAACCCAAACAGTATATAATTACTATTAAAATACATAATCTGTCACAGAAACCCATGTGAACAGTGGAGTGTACAGACAGTACTGGTTATTAAAAAAATAACATATCCTACCTGCTTGGGACNTATTAAAAAAATAACATATCCTACCTGCTTGGGACTTAACTGCCTAGAAGTTGCAACCTAGACAGTGTATAATTATTATTAAAATACATAATCTGGCACAAAAACATAACATAAAAAAATAACCTACCATATCCTACCTACTTGAAATCTAACTGCCTAGAAGAACAGCCTAGACAGTGTCTACTTGGAATATTTCTAACCCATGTGGACAGTGGGGTGTATAGACAGTAGTGATTATTAAAAAAATAACATATCCTACCTGCTTGGAACCTAACTGCCTAGAAGAACAGCCTAGACAGTGTCTACTTGAAATATTTCTAACCCATGAGGACAGTGGAGTGAGAAGAGCGTAAAGTGGAGTGAGAAGAGCGTTTAGAGACAGTAAAAATCAATTCTATATCAATATATTATTTGACAAAAAATACTATTTATTGCAACGATAATAAGATTACATTCAGTATGATTATTTTCAACATGATCAACTGAAAAAATGATCAATCGGGAAGGTGGCCAATCGGGACGGTGGCCAATCGGGACGGTGGCCAATCGGGACGGTGGCCAATCGGGACGGTGGCCAATCGGGACGGTGGGCAATGGGGACGGTGGCCAATCGGGACGGTGGCCAATCGGGACGGTGGCCAATCGGGACGGTGGCCAATCGGAACGGTGGTCAACCGAGACGGTGGTCAATCGAAACGTGGTCAATATCAACGTGGTCAATCACAATGTGGTCAATCGCAACGTGATCAATTGCAACGTGGTCAATTGGGACTGTGGTCAATATTAACGTGGTCAAACGGGACGCTCCCTAATGTGACCGCGGGCGCGTACAGCAACAGCAAGCGCTTGCACACGATATACGAATTTTCACTGAGCGTGCCATCGGGATATAAGGTATCGGAAAGACCGATGGAGATCATTTACCTACCGGTCATCACGGAGTGTTACGGGCCTAATGATACGCATTGTCGATCAGAACGGATTGCTCGACTGTCGAGGAGAAGAAATCACCGTCAGATTACGACGTACGACGTATGACGACGACAACGATAACGTGAGCGCATGAGATGCTCGTGCTGAACGGCTCGGAGCATGCGCGAGATAACGAAATATTTACGAGACCGATAAAGTCGACAACATTTCGTAATATCAAATCATCAAGTACGAAGAAAAAGAAGCTCAACGCATCCAACGTTGAATTTTTAAAATCCTTAGGATTCGCGGTGCAAAACATCTAAACAATGACTGACATTCTTAACATCGGAAACGATCCAATTTTCGACGATCGCATCGTCAAGCTCGAGGTTCACACATACAATCCGTTCGCCAACACAACGTTTGGACACAGGGATGAGATAAGAATATCTATACAATAGGATCTGTATACATTGCCGTGTGAAAGTTTTCTATACATCGAAGAAAATCTAACGATAAACAAAGAAGTCGCGGAATCTAATGTGATATTGGGAAATAATTGCATTATGTTCACGTTCGACGAGATTCAATACAAAATTGACAGTGTGGAGATCGATCGTAACAGAAACGTGGGAATAACAAGTACGCTCAAAAACTGTGTAACGGTATCATCCGACAGAAGCGTGATTCTGAGAAACGCCGGACTGCGCATACTGATGGCGAATGGATATTTTAACTTTTGTGTACCGCTCTACATGCTATTAGGATTTTGTGAAGATTACAGACGCGTGGTGATCACGAATTGATTTTGATACGATCGTGTAACGACAACAATTGCCTGATCGGAAATTCTGAGCTGGAACCCGCGATTGATATATTTAAGATACAATGGCGAATGCCGCATGTGTCATTGAACGAGATAAATAAATTGTCGTTGCTGCGTACTTTGGAAAGCGGGCGATATCTCAACATGGGTTTTCGTTCGTGGGATTTGTACGAATTTCCGCTATTGCAACGCACAATCAAGCACTCGTGGGCCATTAAGACCGTTACACAGCTTAAGAAGCCGCGATACGTTGTCTTTGCTCTGCAAACAAGTCGGAAGAACGTCATGTACGAGGACCTAAGCCAATTCGATGATTGGAAATTGATCAACGTGAAACTTTATCTGAACTTGGAATGTTATCCGTACGATGACATGGATTTCGATAAAAACAGATAGTCGATTCTGTACGATATGTACGCACGTTTCTGCAAAGGCTATTACGGATATGAATATCTCGAGCCAAGTCTTACTCCCACGACTTTTTTATGTTTTGGTCCGTTCGTAATTATCGATTGTGCTCGACAAAATGAATCAGTCAAGAGCGCAACTGTGGATGTGAGGTTGGAATTTGAGTGTAAGGAGAATGTGCCGATGAATACCACCGCGTATTGTCTCATCATACACGATCGCATGGTTCAGTATTATCCGTTGATCAACGTTGTGCGCAAATTTACCTAAGCGTATATCTCTCTGTCTCATCTCAATACAATATAGAAGGGAATGAGATATAAAAACGATACATCGAAATTGACCGCAGTCTTCTTTTCAACGTGTCATCAAAATAAACAGTAATGTCCATACCAACGTTCGTGGATCTGCAAGACTTTATCGTTGGCGAAACCTTTGTCGTGAAGGAGTTTGCCGTGCTCTCATTATATTTTCGGATGCCCCTATTCATGGGATCTTCTTTCAAAATCCGAAAGATCTTGCGCTTCCTGCTTGATTGCGAAGCATCATGGGTTGGGAGGACGGGATGATCCTGTACAGCATGGCGAAATAGTTCATTACTACGCCCGTGATTGATACAAAAGACAACGACGACGATAATAATCTCGTATATGTTAAGAGATACGAGAAGTGAGAATGGCTACAAAATTTGCTCTAGGACTTGCGAGAGAAGAATTCTACATCGAAATATTGACGCACACTATGAAGATATGGAATCTCTAAATAAGTTGGATATTACACATACTTTACGTTGCCAGAAACATGTAACAAATTGTGCTCTATAAAATGTATTCAAACTATTTAATCGGCACCAACGTCAAAAATAAACAGGTGCTATCTACGTGTCAATTTTATTTCTTATTCCTTTTTCCCATTACGTGTAATTTAAACAATAAAAAAATTATTATGCTATATTTTAGCAAAAATTTCAGAAAATGGAAAAATAGTTTATATAAATTATTATGTAGTGTGTACATATATATATATACATGCATATATATGCATAATGTGTATATATATATATATATATATATATACAGGGTGTAACAAAACAAACGTTTGTCTGTAAAATGTCATATTCCCGACTTAATTCTAAGACGATTTTTCCTTTACCACAATTTTATCCGATGCTTAGTTTTTGACTGAGAAARAGAAATGTTTAACGTATTACGGGACGCGTACAGAAGGTAGTCAGAGACGGCGCAACTCACCGTTCAGTGGGCACTCACAGCTGTTTACTCCGCGCGAAATACGTCATCAAGTCATACAAATATCACGCGTATGTACACGTTTTCGCCGTTTTCTCTCTACCTCTCTCTCT
>JANQDE010000468.1:12195-64321 GCA_037157785.1 Cephalotes varians
TATATATATATATATATATGTAAAGTCCCATTCACACCACATCACACAGAACATACCTCACAATACTAACCAAAATACTAGACCAAAATTGAAATACCAAAACGCTGGTCGTAAGGAAATAAAAATCATCATAATCATACACCAGAACCACACAAATTCTCTAATTCGGGTCAAAACTCCCCGGGGGGGAGAAGTTTAAAGCCTCCCTTACCCGCTCAGTCTCCTCCTTCGAGTGCATAACATCTTCGCAAAATTTGGCAAAAGCCAACCACACGTCTCTACTGCTGGTGATTTCCTTGATCATGTTATTCAGTGACAAATCTAGACCAATCGTCCAGATCATCGTAGTACACTCACCGGCCCACTCCGGGCACAGTGTGTTCGGGAGTGTCGTCTTCAACGTGACAAAACGAACACCTCGCAGCCTTCCCAATCCGATGAAAAAATGATCCGAAACATCCGTGACCGGTCAATACTTGTGTAATTCTGAAGTTGAGCCCTCCCCAGGTTTGCGACATCCAAGCCTCCACATGGGGAAGGAGCGCATCTCTAAGTTTAATCCCAGCAGTTCCGGGTCTCGATAATAGCAAGACCCACTGTTGTTGCGTAATAATGTTCACCCATTCTAATATCTCCCATCACTTCGAGTGTCATCTCTCCGGCCTCCTTGGCGTCTTGAATACGCCAGAACACTCACGCTCGCTCCGCCGCCAACAGCTCGTAGGGGACCAATCGAGCTAACAGGGTAGCCGAGTCAAACGAGACAGACCTATACGCGGCGCACACCCTCACCGCAATGGCCCGCTGCCAGCGTCTGAATAGTCTACATAAATCTGCCGAGACCGCCAAGGAATCGGTCCAAATAGGAGCAGCGTACATAATTACAGATGTGAGAATCCCCGCGTAGAGCCTCCTCTTCCTTTCCTGTGGATCGCGCAGATTGGGCATCAGCCGGCCCTAGTGACTTTTTCAACCTTAGCGCCAATGTGTTGAAAATCCTTCCTAAAATTAAGCTTGCTATCGAGGACCACTCCCAAGTATTTCATGCTGGGCTGTACCCAAACAAGGGAGCGCCCAATCCGCACCAAAGGATTAGCGTATTCAGGACGTTTCCTGCCATGAAAGAGGACCGCCTCCGTCTTCCGCCGCTACCTCCAGCGAAAGAAACTCCTCTTGATAACGTAATCGATATATGTATTCATACAGGACTGCACTGTCTCTACAGACCAAAACACAAAACCAAAGTGTCATCGGCGCCCACAAGTCCACAATCGAACACCCCGGCCTCCACTGCTTAATTCGGAGTACGTAGTCATAAGCAATGTTCCATAGGAACGGCTTCAGCACCGATCCCTGTGGAACACCGCACGTCACTTGTCTTGATCTACACTCACCCGAACTAAAAGAATATTCTGGGAGCGTCCCGTTTCGACACGGTTCAATTGGACACAACCAACCACAGCGACCGGTGCCTAGAGGCTTTCCGCTGTTCAAGCGCTATGAGTGGCTCGTGTCCAAACAGAGGCCACCCGAATACTCTATGAATCTATCGCATAAATAACAGTCCAATACTCGACGCAGATAATCCGAATATTTTCTATATTCGAGTACATCTGATAGACTCCCAGGGCAGCGTTAAACGCATTCGTTATGTCGAGGTTGACAGCCAGCACAATTTTACCTCCATTAATCTTGTTACGTGTGTGACTGACCACCGCGTTGAGCGCATCCATCGCTAAAAGGTCCTCCCTAAAGCCAAATTGCATCCCACTCACCAGCGCGCGAATGGGAATGCGTAGGCGGGGGAGGGTATCCATATGTTGCTTCAGCCTTCTGTCAAGTATACGTTCGAAAAATTTTCCTATATCATTTAATAAACATATAGGCCTAGCCTTAGGATTACCAATATCTATTTTACCCGTCGATATAAGTACCAAAATGGCCTTCTTCCAAGAATTTGGGAATTCTTCCCTGCACCATACAGAACGAGTGTAGTTCTGCCAATCCGCTGATTATTCGTCTCGGGATCTTTTTCCATATTGTAAGGGACAGTCCATCCGGGTCAGGAGCAGGGCACCCGCCCCTCCTCCTCCCCCGGATAGCACCCTCCACCTCCTCCAGCGAAATGCTCTATGCAGGATCAAAACCGCTCCATCCCTGCCAGATAACACCCGGGTCATGAACCTCGCCAACAGGGAACAGATTGTCCAATAATCTTTCGACCATTTCAGGCTCCAAAGACTCCGAGAGCGCAGCCCCCGAGCGCCGGAGCCTGTCCATGATCTTATAGAACAAGCCCCATGAATCGATGGTCTTCAGTAAAAAATTCCAAGACTCCGATTTGGCCTTCTTAATACAGAATGCAGTCTGCGCCTTCCTATAGAGTGCCTCCAAATCCACGCACCGGCCATTCCTTCTTCTTGCTCTAGTTAAGAGTCGTCATGCAGCGACGAAGCGTCTTCTTGCCTGAGCCACTTCCTCGCCAATAAACCTTCTCTTCGTATTCCGATAATTCAGTCTTTTGGCGGAAATATCACAGACAGTGGTAACAATTCCCGTGATATGTGACGCTAGGCCTTCGACAGACCGGCTAGAGAATTCTCCCTGACCCAACTAATCAAGTGTTTCCACGAACAAATCCCTATCCAGCGTTTTGGTATTCCAACGTGGGTAGTGCGCATATCTACCCGTGTGGTCGCCGCCCGAATTAATGTTGTCCTGTGCGGTTGTCTCCGGGATCGCCGAATCCCGTGAGAGCCCGTCCACAATTATAAGCTGTACAATTAAAGCAATACGCGATGATTTAGGGAGCTTATTACGCGAAGCGAAAAATAGATCATATGCGAAACGAAGACGGAGCGATACGTGAAATAAAAATTCTAGACGATGCGCGAAACGAAGACGGAACGATACACGCAGCGAAGACTATAGACAGTACGCGAGACGAAGAAGAGACCACGCGCGAGACAGAGACGAGACGATACGCGCTACGGAGACTAGGCGATACGCGAGACGAAGACGAAACGATACGCGCTACGGAAAGGAATTCGCTAGCAAAAACGAGATCACGCGACTGCACGAACGAGACAATACACGACGACAAAGACAGCGCGATACGCGATGAAATAAGCAAGACAATACGCGACAATAGAACGATTTCGACACGTAACTGCAATACTTAAGACAATGGGCACCAGGCGCGAATAATCGCACCACTCTAATATATTCCGTTAATCGCAAAATTCGTCCGGCCGCTCCCCGCTGTGTGTGGCAGAAGGGCGTGATTTTTTAAATTTTGGTTGGCAAGGTCTGAGAGAGAGAAGGTCAAGCAATAAGCACAGCACAGAATTTAGTAAAAGAAATAAAAGACAAAAGTATATTTAATAAAGAAATGAAAATAATACAAAGTATAAAGAAAGAAATAACAGGTCGTGAAAAGAGTCAATAATTGACTTCCGATAAACAATCGGACTCAGCGCGGTGTTTTCCGCGAATACGAGATCACGCTTTTAATTTTCGCTACAATTCCGCACGTAAGACATCAAATTCGCCGCTGACTCGCGAACAGTGCAATTAACACAAGATCTCACACGCGATATTATTTATGGGACGAACTAAAGTATCGGACACGACAAGAGGTGCCGTCAAGGAACGGCTGCCGCGGATTCGCACCACAAACGACACGGTAAGCGTCACAGCCCGCGAACAGAACGCGCAGTCCCAACCCGACACGATGCACGCCCCAATTACAATTTAATACGTGGTGATTCCAATCTTTAATACGCAATAATTACAATCTCTAATACGTGGTAATTACAATCTTCAATACACGACGATCTGTAACATCCGACGCACGATAATTCACAAGATCCGACACACGACAATTTACAAGATTCGACACGATAAAGAAACGCTACTATACGTAAAATGACTGTCGGTTTGCGATTTCTCCGGAGGGAGCTGATTCACCCGCGCTACCCGGGGCAGGCCAGCCTCGTGACGATAATTCTCTAAGGAGCTCCGACTTAGCTCCGCTCGTCCCGAATCACCTGCGAGCTCAAAACGCGACACGGAAGAGGCTTTGGCCCTACCCGGAGCTTACCGCACTAAGTGGCTGGAATGGTGATTTACACTATGTTCGCTGGTCGGGATCGCCGGGCACGCTCGGTGTCGTTCTCTCCAGATGCTAGCTCGCCGAACAATGGCTGCCGTCGGCACTCGCCCAGGCCCCTCGAGTTTTGCGCCGATTTTTGGCGTATCCCCTTAATACTGTATGCTTGGAGCGCCCTCGATTCTTAGATCCTTGGTAGAGTCCAGGGGTGTGAAAACTCTTGCGCGGCCCGTAGATCTTGTTGGGGAGACTGAATTCTTTCAGAGGCAGGATCTGCCCGGCAGGCCAAAACGGCATCCTCCTCGAGATCCTTTGCTGACCTGAGGACCTTCCTTCCGCTCGGCCGCGCGGCGGGGTCCTCCTTCGTTCTTCTTCCTCTTGGAACCGCATAACTTTCAATTTCAGACTGTCGGGGTCTCCTTATCTGTTGCTGATGGGGCGACTTTGACTCGGAGCCTGCGGCGACACTTCCTCGGGCACGCCACTCTCTCCTTCTATCAGGAGAATGCTGATAGATGTTTCTCCTGATGCTTCTCTCTAGCAGTGTTCCGGCTCTCCGCGTGATACAAAATAAAACCGCCAACCATTCCGCCTCCTCGTCGGACTCGCAAAACGACATGATAATCAAAAAAAAAGAACACAGTAATTAAATAATCAAATAATAGCGGGTGAAATCGCTCCCTAATCTGGGAGGACCACCCCGAGCATTCCCTCCCTCGGTCGGATCAATGCCCTTGTGACGATGCCGCTAAAGGCGTCACGTCACACCTGTTTACGTAAGTTTTATTCCGCCTCATACTATCATTGGTAACATATATTTCGGTTTCGGTACAGTGAGTGGTATCCGTGCTATTACATTTTACAAGTAACTAAATACAATCTCCATAAAATTCAATATACGTCTTGTCTTTACATAGTTAATTAATCTGGACTTATTAATTATGCCCAATAGTTTTTTAGTTTTTCAGTTTTTATTAATGTTTTTCTTAGCTTTAAACAAAATTTTTTTACAAACTGACTGGGTGATACATTGACACTTATAATTGTCGAATGGCATTACGATTTGATATATTGACTAATTAAAATTATGAATTTAATGAACAAAGGCCCATTGTACCAATTTGACGTGGTTATACCACAAATTTTGAGGAGTGTCGAAGATGACAATAAAAACTATTGGCTTACAAGAAGAACCACTGTTCCATCACATTATATTTTAACATAAATCATATGTTGCGAAGGAATTACGGAATTTTGCGACGCGAAAAATCGTTAGATTAAGGTATATGACACAAAATTTTTATAATAACTGACACTGAAGATGACCTAATTTGAAATCGAAACGTTTGTTATTTATTATCTTATAATAAATACAAATATATTAGCATCGTTCATCTAGCTTAGCTTGTATGCTCTTTGTTCACTATATTTATTTATTTGAAGTCTATTGTTTATTTTTGTTTTTAATAATTCAAATTATTTTACTAATAAAAATATACAATTATGAAACAGATTTTAATTGTTAATAACTAAAGCAATAATTAGTGCATTTCAAACTAATATTGAGTTAATTCTTGTACAACAATATAATCATTTCTTCTACAACGATATAATCATTTATTTATTTTTAATATACAGGCTGTCATTAACAATATTCTGCAGCATTGTCTTTAAAAATGTTTTTTGAAAAGGCAGTTAAAGAAAATTATCTCCGACAAAGAATATTTTAAATGACCTGAACAATAACGCATTCAAAATTTATTTATTTTTTCTTTTATTATATGTGCTGGAATTGGTAACAAAAATCGATCTAGAATTTCAAAGTGAAAGTTCTCAATTACCGTATTTACTTGAAAGGATAACAAATTTGTATAAGAATTTATATAACATATTTGTATAATTTTAAGATCGTTTATCAGAAAAAACGTTTTAAGAAGAAAAAAATGTATCTGACATTCTCGATGAGAATCAAATAATTATATTCCAATGAAATGTATTGTGATGCAAAAATTGTTTTTCTACAAAACTTAGAAAGTAAATTCGAAAAAAAAGAATTTCATGATTTTAAATTGAGAGCTGGACATGGAACTCCATAAACAAATTAAAACCTGATTTAATTTTAATAATTCTCATCTGATATTTCAGCTCATTTTATTGTACAGAATGCGTTAAGTGACGACATTATGTCAATTGCAGAGTTTGAGAACTTGTACCCATTAAACATTGACACTGAAATAGTTAACATAAAGTAGCAAAATTTATTCATTTCCATTATACATATCAATCCTACAATCTTATGCAATTTTGAAATGTGGTTAAAATACAAATACAAGTGACGGAAAATTAATGTTTGAACATCTAATACACTTATAAAGTACATGTTAATCTTGCACTTGTAAAGTACATGTTAATCTTGCACTTGTAAAGTACATGTTAATCTTGCCACAATTATCTATTACTGCAGAGAGGATATTTTCACAATTAAATTTAATCAAGAATAAATTACGAAATAAATTAAATATTTTAACAATTGCGTCGGCTTTGGCAATCAAAGAAGTGTTAAAGTATAAGATAATCAATTATAATACATTTTCTGTAAAAGAAATGATCAAAGCGACAATGTGTTCGAGCAAGAAATCGAAGTGTTATATGACTTATTCGAGAGATATGATAATAACTGCAATCAATCATAAAAAAATAAGGGTTCTGTTTTTTATTGTTTTACTTTATCTCGATATGTAATAATATTGCATATGTTATAATTATTAACGCAAATTTTTATTTATCCAAAGATTAATATAAAATTGTCTTATTATTATAAATTAATAATGCAAATTTTTGTCTATAACTTGTCGTACTATTATGGATTAATAATGTGTTTCTAAAGTTTATTCTAAAGTTAACGACAAATTTTATTATATTACTATAAACGAGAAAATGATCAAAATTTATCTTAAAAATAACATCACATTGTTGTATTATGAATTAATAACATTTTAATGTTTATTTGTCCTAAGATTACTGCCAACTGTGTTAACACAAATTAACAATGTAAGTATTCATTCAAAAATTAACGACAAATTATTGTATTTTATTTTTTAAAAAGTTTTTATGCAAATGTTGTGTTATGATTAATATAAAATGGTTGTACTATTATAAATTATAAATTAAAGAGTCTTAAATAATATTAAGATGACGTTATTATGAAATTCCTATACATTCAAATAAAATAAAACTTGTAAAGTACATTTATAAATACAAATTTGTAATAAAAAAATTATAACTTATAGAAAAATCATAGCTTTTGTTAACTATTTACCTATTTAATTCATAATACTAAATTATAATGCATATTTATGTAAACTATCATATAATCGCTGTTAGGACAATTGAATATTCCACCAATTCATGATTAATAGGAATGCGGTACAAGTAGCACGCGTAGTCAGTACAATTCAGTACAAAGACTGTGTTTCAAAATTAATTGCCAGCGCTGGCAGCATTGTGAACACTGTTCCAAAATTCATCATAGCACGCTGTGGCAGTGCTACGAGAAAGTAACGACGTCATTGATTTTATCAGATTTCATTGTTATTCGTGCAACGGCCGTTGTACCAGATCTCTCGTTGCTTGGCTATAGTTGGTTTCTCGCTACTCCTTCCTGGATTGTTGCATTGCCTGTAAATAGATCTGTTTTCCAGGCCTGTTGATGTTCCTAAAATTTCTTCTTGATGACGCATCCCACAGCTGCTACCAGTTTGTTGTGCCGCTCCAGCACAAGAGTTCGTCTTCAGAGAAACGCTCACACAAACACGATACTTTTTGATTTTACGAATAAACTTTAATTTTATCGTAAATTTACAGAATTATAATTTACATGATCGACAAACTGATTGACGGACTTGTTAAGCTCCAGACTAACGCTTCAGTCTTCTTCTTTCTTTTTTATTTTTCTTCTTGATTCTTTGGCAAAAATCTGATCAGCGTAATCCTAATTAGGTTTCAATCGACATTTCTCGAACCAGTCGCACAACTTGGTCATGCGGTTATTACATCCTATTGTTACATTATGATAATGTTACTAAGTCAAAGTTTTACTTGAGTCGCGTTACTTGATTGTCGTTGCTCTATTACATTGTATTTTTTATTCATAACAAAAAGAGAGAGAATTCCCTGAGAATTCTCAGATTTTCCAGGTATTTTTATTCAAAATCCCAAGATTAGAGAATGCAACTTTGAAATAAATTGAAGTATAAAAAACGTAAACAAGTATATTGCAAATTGTATATTGTAAATTAATAAAAGACAAGAATTTTATAAGACTAAGTTTTTCTACAATCAAAAATCTGTAAAATAGTTTACTATAAGCAAAGTTTACTACATAATGAATAAAGTATTCTCTTTTATTGTTTTCTATTAATATCTTGATTTTTTTTAAATAAAAACTTGCAAACATATGAGGATATATGTAAATGTACGCGGATGTATATGCCATATATATTGCTAATCGATTGTTAACATTTTCCATTATCAAGAAAAAATTATAATCAAAGGATGTTTTCAAAGAGAAATAACATTTAAATTTAAAGTAAAATTTCGAACATTTTCCTGAGTATCGATAAAAATCTATAAAAATCCCTGATTCAAGAATAAAAAAAATATCTGACAATTTCAAATTTTTCCAGGTAGTAAATACTCTTATATAAAATATAAGAGCAATCACAAAGTCTATTGATTTGTTTAATATTTTTATTTATTAATTTCTGAAATTTTTCAACAAATGCATTGCAAATAAAACATAAGCACGTTTAATTTATTACTTATATAAACATACAAATCAAGTAAATATTATTTTATAATTTTGTGATGTTTATGAATTTTATGTATACATTTTATAAATTAAATAATATTTCTTCTATTTAAGTATGTCGCAATATATCGCTAAATTACTCGAATGCTTTAAATAAAAAATGTCATCCAATATATTGGTTAGTTCTTTATTTTGCATTTATACTATACATAATTGTATCGTTAAAGAATGTTTCATCAATATTTATTAAGAATTTTTCTTTGAAAAAAAGTACGAAAGAGTTTGAGGCAAATTTATTTTCTAATTATTTATTTTCTAATAAATTTGAATAAATTATTTAAAGAAAGAAAACTGTTTGTTGAAAATGTTTTGAAGATTTTCAAGTTTGAATAATTTGCAAATTTCAGATATTGTAATTGTAATTTTGCAAAAGTCTAGATTTGATTATTATATGTACAAGTAATTATACGGAGTGAATCATAATGGTTGTGCCAACGTTTTACTATGAGAGATGAGTTACCGATTACAACTGTAATCTATTAAACGTTCCATAGATGACAGTTGTTTGAGTCGACCGTACGTACTGAATGCTCAAGTGTGTTGTACAGTCAAGTTCTAAAGTATGAATTAAATAACATATATCATTTTATAGAAATTATGCATGTTTAATTAATATATTTAACTCTTATATATTTTTTATTATGCGGAACATATCTATTGCGTAAAAAGAAAATTGGATGTAAAATACTATTCTTATAGAACACTATAAATGCTGTAGAGTGCAAAAATACTATCTTATAAATAATTCTTTATAAATATAATTCTTATAGAACAATCGCGTTATTGTATTTTTCCATGAGAAACGGTATTCTTCTGAATTCTTGACTACATTTCTGACCTTATTTTTTTGAAATGTACGAGCTTGCCGTACAATAAGTCCACAGATCTTGCGCAGAGTACGTAGTGCAATTTTGGGAAGAGCTCTATTTTATAAGAAAATGAAAAGGGTCACTTCCATATGCTTTGAAAATATAATAGGTTGTGGACATATTGCACATGGTGATATAATTCTTACGTTGATATAATTTTTCATCTGCGTGTGCTCTTACATAATATGACTTCAATATGTCTATTGAGCCTTACAGTTCGAAAAAATAAGTCAGAAAATGTGGTAGAATATGGCTCCAGGCTAAGGTCTGCTTTAAAAAAACCTAACACAAAAAGTGGAACTTCAAGGGTGGAGTCCATGTTATTTATAATTTTTATTGTTTTTATATGTAAAAAATTCAGTAGAATACCGCTTCTTATAGAAAAATACAATAACGCGATTGTTCTATAAGAATATTTATAAAATATTATTTATAAAAAAGTATTTTCACTCTACAGCAATTATAGTATTCTATAATGTTTTTAATTTGAAAAGAATGCGTAAAAAAAGTTGCATAAAAATAAAAACGCGCAAAAATAAACCGCATTTAAGAAAAGAGTTAAATATATAAGAGTTAGATATATTAATTAAGCATGCATAGCGTCTATAAAATAATGTAGGTCATTTAATTCATACTTTAGAACTGTATATCACACTCGGGCATTCAGTACGCACTGTCGAAGTAAGTGTCATCTATGGAACATTTAGTGGATTACAGTTGCAGTGGGTAACTCATCTCTCATGCTAAAACGTTGGCACAATCATTATGATTGAACCTGTATATAATACATTACTGCTTAGCCATATTGTTAACAATAATTGGATATTCTTCACAGATACAAAATGTTTATACATAAACATGAAAATAATATCACGAATATTTTATTCGGTTTTTAGTTAATTAATGTTAAAAAATTAATTAACGTTGATTAACTTAAAAAAATGGAAATAGACAATATTAAAAGACTTATTTTAACAGTTGACATTTCTTTCTAAGATTTAATTGTAATAAAGAACAAATATAAGCCATAAATTTTAAAGAGTGATTAGTATTATAGTTTTGGGAACTTTGTATTTGAAAATGAAAGAATTTTATGTATACAAGACCGGATGGCTTAAACAATTTAAAATAAATTGAAGAATTTGAGCGTAAAATTTCATTTTAGAATTTAATATTTTTTACAATTGGAAAAAAAGAAAAACATTCTAAAAATTTTTTCAAAAGAAATTAGGATCAAAACTAAGAATTAAAGAATCCAGAACACTACAATCCATGAAATGTAGAATGATAACATTTTAGTGATTTAAAATGTTACAATGTTAAAGCTCTTAAGAACTAAGCCATCTTAATTTCTCTTTACATTAGAATCAATATTAAATTTGAGATAATCCGAACTAATACTATCTACACTTCTGTACTCAAGTCAATTTGAGATGCAATCACCTGTACCATTTATTTATATTCCATGTTTTATTTGCATAAGCATTTTCTTAAAGAATTGCTTAGGCAGTTTTCGCACGAATAGCAGCACGTTTTCCTGTGACAGCCTAAAATAAAGATCATGTTTAAAATATAATTATATTTGACATAGAGAATACAATTATTTAAGTTTATATGCTATCAAACTTATCCAATTTAATGGAGTGTACTAAAAAAATACACACATATATATATATATATATATATATATATATATATATACATGCATACATACATACAACATACATATAAACATACATATCGAGTATTCCATTTTAAATAATCACCATTTTCCAAATTCTATTTTTAATTTTAGAGAAAAATATTTCAAACAAAAGTGATATGATTTGATAGGGGACAAATTATATGATTTTCTTACATTCTTCTTACATTCTACTAGTTCTGCATGTAAAAGTATTGAGATAAAATTATTAAAAAATCAGTAATTTACAAAATATTTTATATTTCACGTCAAAATGTGCCAGAATAAAACATAAAATAATTATCATAAATTATTTTTCCATAACTATATTTACTTTAATACTCTTGAATGCAGAGTAATTACAGAAATCATATTTGTTTAGGAATAAGTATTAATTTTGAGAATTTATGATTTTCAGTTAAAATTATCATTAAGTATCGTTTAGTCACTCTCAATATCCTTGTGCCGAGCATAGCTTTGTTTATCAACGTTTACAGCGCTCTTTGTCTTACACGCTCATCTATACTTTTCGTCTATGGCAATTCTTGAAAATTCCACTGTCGCACATTAATCGGGTCTACGATCAAGTTTGCTACCAGATTCCGATCGATACGGATCGTATCACTTAAAAGTACTCGCTAACGTTCTCTTTCATATCGGTTCTCGTACCTCGTTAACCGAACTAGTATTCTCGATTTCTAACGTTATCAGAATCAAATCGGCAATAGATTCGATCGCCAAGTTATCGTGTGACAAGGAACTATCTCAAAAAGAGATTTTTTGCCCGTTTTTCGATCCTCGATTTTAGAATTGAATTTTATGCTAAATGATAGCTCATGATGAGACATTAATCACAAAAAAGTTTTACGTTGAGCATGCGATTGGTTTCAAAAATATAGAGCGTCAAAGAAATCACTAACTACGAAGAAAATATGACACTCACAACGCTTTATAACGTGAATTTTTGTTGAATTTTTTCGAAAGTCCGTTCTAAGAATCTATGTGTTCTTTAAGTTGCTGATTATGAATCTGATGTCAGATTTTAAAAATTTAAGATGGCGGATATAATATGGCGGACACAAATACTGGAACAATTCATTCATTTCTATGAACGCTGTTATATTGTGGTTTTTTGACTAGCTAATTGCAAATTTTCTATCAAATTTACATTTATCTTCACCGAAGGCAAGGTTAAAAAATTATCCAGTCAAAAAAGTAAGATCAAAATGTTATCCAGTCAGTAAAGACAAGATTGAAAGGTTATCCGACATGGGAAAACAAAATGAAAAACTAATTCAGCTCTTGAAGGATGTATCAAATGATTATTCAAACAGTGAAGACAAGATGAAAAGGTTGTCTGATCAGTGAAGACAAGATGAAAAGGTTGTCCGACCAGTGAAGACCAAGATTATTTTGAACTCGCTTTTTGTGAATAGTTATGGATACATTATAGATTCCGAGATTAGATATATACACTCCGTTATATTGACCATATCCAAGAGATATCAAACTATCGTCATAACGTGATTATAAGTCCGAGCACTTTCGCACGTATAATATTATTCTCTTATTGAGTCTCATCCAGGTTTGGATTTGAATTTGTCCATGAAAACAAAAATGTGATGTTTTCCGCTGTGATATCATGATTTCATATAAGCCTCGATAAGTAAAGGATCTTCAACTACAATACTATATGATAAAAATAAAGATTCCCCCGATGATAAAAAAAAAAACAATTAAAAGAACTTGGTTAATCAGCGCTGAAGGTGTAGCGCACAAATAAAACTTATAATTTTTTAATAATGTATTATAGTTTAACATGAGATATCAAAATTAAATTGAATATGGACCATCGGAAAGACTGACTCAAATCATGGCCTAATTCTTCAATTTATCCATCGACGAATCTTATTTGTACGGGTTGAAGATGGCTAAAAAAATTAACCGAAACGTTCCTACACATTAAACTATAATACATTATTAAAAAATTGTAAGTTTTATTTATGCGCTACACCTTCAGCGCTGATTCCCATCAGCCAAAGTTCTATTAATTGTTTTTTTTTTACAATATCATAGTTTTCATAATTAATAGTAGCAGGTAGGTATCGAGGATTTGGTTGAAACTTGTGCACGAAGAAGATTCCTTCGTTTTGATGTTCAGTATAGTATGAGATGGAATTTTTTATCTGGACCATTTCTGGTCTGGATAAGACTTAGATAATATAAAGCATTCAGCTCAATCTGAGAGAACGGAAAAAGTTGGTTATTTTCTATGTTATCTATTGTTGTATAGTGAATTTCTAAGATGATCTAACTTGGGATAGATTACACACAGGCCGACAAAATTTCACCAACTGTCAGAACCAGAAACCAGAGTATACTTTTCCGAAGGTTTTTAGTGCGCTGAACACGAATCTGGCCACAGAATTGCTCTATCACGTCAGGTTTTTGAAATATTCTAACCTAAATGTACAAAAATCGCGATTTTGGCCTATATTTGAGTTTATGTAGCATCACATTTTTTTTTTCCTTAAAAAATATATTTAGCATCTTAAAGTACAAGCCTTGCTCTTTCAAATCCATTCGAGTTTGCTCAAATATCTTTTTTTTTCTTCGAGATATTAAAGTTTGAAAATTTTAAGTTACATGAATTTCTCAAGTCTCGAAAATCTTCACCTTTCATGACCCAAAAGGTTTTGAGCGACAATTCTGATAAACCATAGACAAACCCCAAACCCACAAACAATAAATGCATAAATCCCAAACTCACAAATTATAAATTCACAAAGCCTAAACCTACTAACCCCAAACCGACAAACCATAAATGCACAAACCCCAAACCCACGAATTCAATTAGTCCACACGCAGAACCGGTTTGTGGGTTTGGTGTTTGTGGAATGTGGTTTTGTGGATTGTGAGTCTGTTATCATTCATTTTCTTATGAACGTTAGGGTTTATTAAAATTGCAAAATTTATTATTTAATAATTTGTTTATAACAAAACATATTTTAATACAGATGACTACTATTTTAGACATATTTTTTTGCGTAGGATTTCGGCATTTATTTTACAAAAAACATGAATTTTGCAATAATTTGTTTAAACAAATTAATTTTGCAAAACTAATGGCAAATTTGGATTCAGCGATGCCTCGATACCCTTAAAACATCTATGGTTTATCAAAATTGTCGCTCAAAACCTTATGGTTCACGAAAGGTGAAAGTTTTCGAGGCTTGAGAAATTCATGTAACTTAAAAATTTCAAAATTTAATATCTCGAAAAAGAAAAAAGATATTTAAGCAAACTCAAATGGATTTGAAAGGGCAAAGCTTGTGCTTTAAGATGCTAAACATATTTTTCTGAGAAAAAAAATGCTACATAACCTCAAATATAGGCCAAAATCGTGATTTTTGCACTTTCAGGTTAGGAAACCTGACGTTTTTTAAATATCCTAACCTGACCTAAAACCTAGAGCAATTCTGTGGCCAGATTCGTATTCAGCGCACTAAAAACCTTCGGAAAAGTATACTCTGGTTTCTGGTTCTAAAATTTGTCAACCTGTGTTATATTCTTCCGTTACTTTTAAACGATTTAGAATATTTACTCAAGATTTCATCACATTTGCAATATCTTCGTACATTTTGTCACTGAGGATAAGTTTGCGAAATAAGTTCAAGAGTGCAAATTAAAAGAGATTCGAAGTCGTGGGCTAAAGTTGCATTATGAGCTGATATAGCAAAAATTTTGAACTTGTTTTTTAATCAAGCAAAACTTGTTACCAAACGAATTTTGACAAATCTCAAGTTATTTACTTGTAGTTATTTGCTTGAAGTTGACCCGGTTGACCAAATCCGGAACAATAAACACGCAATTTTTTATCAGTAAGGAACTTTTTAACGTCTCAAAAACCTCGATCAACCAAAATGATGTCATGAATGAATACTTCATGAATTACGTTTATTTTATCTTCATATCTGTTGAAAAAATCTTGTAATACAGTCGCATCATTGTGATTTGCATCAAATGACCCAAGAGCAAAAAGAATCCAATCAGGTACATCCTATCTACAAATTCTACCTATCATCCTACCTATAAATTTTACGAGTGGCATTTTTTCCATTCACTTTACAATTGTTTTTGTCCTGAAAAATTCTTTGATTTTTGTGCAAGTCCATAAGTAGCGTCAAATATACTACAAATTTTATTTTCCGAAATATCGAAAAGCATTTTTGTTATAGGAATATTGTGATTGATCAATATTGAACGATTGTTGTTGTTAAGAAATTTCGAAACTAAATTCTCGAGTAGATCCTCTCTTGCTAAATTAATATAGTTAGCAATCGTTTGTTCGCTAACTCCAAACAAAAAAGCTAACTCTTTATTGGAGAGAGAAGTACTTATACAGTAACTTATACAAGAAGACACCTACATCAGCTTACTTATCTTAATAAAACTGCAGATTTGTTTGAATTGGTCTTTATTGTAAGCAAACCAAGCTTTATATATCATCATTATATATCAAGCTAAATATATATCATCAATACATATATATATATATATATATAGAATCGAGCTTGTTCAAAGACCACTTGCTTATCTGTTTTTAATCATTGAAAACACTCGTACTACATAGGATCATTAATCAATATTTGTTCTTCAGGTGTCACTTTTTGTCCTTGTTTGATGAGTGGTTTGACGAATAGTTACTAACGCCTACATGTTCATTACACATGCGAGCATAGTGTGGAGCAAAAATTTTATAGTTCATGGCTAAGTTATAGCAAATCTTCTTTGGAATTAAAACTAAATTACCTATATTCTTGCAAAAAATGCATCAATTATGAGAACTGAGTCCTTTTCTATAGATTGATAAGTCAGATTCATTAGGATCGATATTGGCTGAGACATGGTGCTTTACTTAATTCGTAACACGTCTTACAGATTTTAGTTTTCGCTGGAATATTATCGATTTCATTTAATTTCCGTTTCATTTAATTTCTTCGCGTTATAACTCCGTCATAAATTGTTAATAACAACCAATAAATTGAAAATATTCTCAATAAAATAAAACTTATCATGTTTACTTCTTTTCTGCCCCTCGCAACTTAAACAAACGGCATAAGGCATAACGGGCATAACATAAAAGGCATAGCTCTGCCAAGAAAAATACGTCAAAAAATAAAACATTTAAAATCTTTTAATTAACTAATGATTACGCTAGGGATGTACAAGAGCTTTCAAACAACGCGGGCTGCCGAAAAAGAGATAATGCCACTATTGGCACTCTTCAAAATGATCAATTCACTATAATATCGATTATAAGTTGCTGAGAAAAGGCAAACAACATCAAAGCAGAACTTATATTAGAACAAGGTTTTTCACATTGTACAGAAACAAATGTGAGCACCTTCAACTGTTTCGGAGTTTTTATTTTTTGTGAGGAGTTAAACATTTGTTATTTGACTTTAATTGTTAAACTTAGAAAATTTTTATATTATTAGATGTAATGGTATGCAGTTATGAAGAGTCATGGAAACTGCAATAAAAAAGCACATGCAGTAAAAAACTTCTAAATATAACAAGTAAAACTATCACGTTATCCTTTATGTGTCATATAACATATCTATTTGAATTTGATCTTTTTTCTGAAAAAGTAATTAAAAGAATGCTTTTTCCACTCAAAAATTGTCACTGATTACTTTCCAAAATGTGATAAAAGATTCGTAATCATCAAGCCAAAAAAAACCACAATAAAGTGTCCATAGAAGTAAATCTTCCAGTATTTGTGTCCGCCATATTATATTCGCCACCTTGAATTTTTAAAATCTGACATCAGATTCATAATTAGCAATTCAAAAAACCCATAAGTACCGATTTTCAAAAAAATTCAACATTATAAAGTGTTATGAGTGTCATATTTTCTTAGTTAGTGATTTCTTTGACGCTCTATATTTTTGAAACCAATCGCATGCTCAACGTAAAACTTTTTTGTGATTAATGTCTCATCATGAGCTATCATTTGGCATAAAGTTCGATTCCAAAATCGAAGACCGAAAAACGGGCATTCTTTGGAGTCATTTTTTTCCGCGAGTGACAAATCTTGCTGGTAAAGTGCGCACCAATCAAAAATCTCTAAGAGACTCTGCCATCTACAAGATTCCCGTTCACGATCTCCGTTATCCGCGACAAGATTTTCGTTCGCGCCAGTTGAAGATTTCCGAATTAGAGCGCGTCTCAAATTACAGAGTTTGAACATTTATTGAATTGTAATAACCATACCGCTTGCTTCGGCAATTAATTAAACTAATAAAATAAACATCTAACAAAAGTCAGAGTTTTTTCATATCAATCCGTCTTGGTTAGCAAACCTTCCTTTCAAGGTTGTGCCAGCACAACACTAAACAATATTATATTTAAAAAAAAATCATACAATTCCATTTTTGAAAATGGATGTTCTCTATGTGACCTTAAAAATCAATTTTTTTGAAAATTTATGTCACCATTATTTGTCCCCTATTAATATTATTTTTGTCTAAGACATTTTTCTCTAAATCAGAATTAAATTGCCAATATAAATCGACTAGATAAACATGTGTTGCAACATAAGATTAATTTTTTTAATAATATAAATAAATAAAATGTAAACATTTCAATCCTTTTGGATTATCTTCAGTACAAATAATAACTATATTCTATGTACAAATTAAAATCTTGAAAATGTATTTACGTAAAAATTGCACGCAGTAACTGAAGGGGGTGCATAGTCCATTGAACTAAAATTGTGTTATCCATGAATAAAATGTTTGTCGATGTTGTCAATAATAGTAATTATAATAATCAGCATATTTAAAAAAGCTGTATTTGTGAAAAGAAATGTGTCAAGACGCAATAATGTAATTTGATGGAGATGATGTGTTATAAGAGCAGAAATATTAATTTTTCTCTAAAATTGAAATAAATTTTGAGGGGGTGACATTAATGAGACACTTTATATACACATGAACATAAATACATATATTAAAGATACTAAAGCAGTTGCCTGTTTAATGTTTGAAAATTGATATCGCCAAAAACTAAAAAAATCCAAGTTTCCACATTTCAATTCACACATATAATTATAATATAGTTATAATGCTTCTAAATGGCTGGAATACTGATAAGTACAGAAAATTAGCTGTAACTGCAAAATTTCTGACTTCTTAAGTATTGTAGAAATATTGTAATTCTCATCAATGAGGAATATGAGGAAAAAAATATATATATGCATGTATTTTTAGTATATCTCATAAAATAAAGAAATATATATGTCGTTTCAGAAAATATATATTCATGTACACATATATAGGATATTCTATTTTAAATAATTCAAGATTAAGATTTCTCGAAAACTATGGTAGATATGGAAAAATGTTTCAAACAAAAGTTGTATGGTTCGGAGGAACATAAGAAGGTACCATTGATTTAATCTTGGGTGACATTGTTAAAAGATCAGGTTAAGATTATATCGATTTTTTTTTATAGAACACTATTTTATAGAACACTATTATAGAACATTTTTTATTCCAGAATCTAATAGCAGATAATAAGAGCTTTTCAAAACACTATAATAAAGTTCATTTTTATTAAGTATTTTCCGAGTCGAAAGTTACAGTCTTCAGCACCGAAACTCTAAATTTATCTAGTGCTCATCAAGCACTAAAAATATGTTGACAATCTCATTAGAGTTGTAATCAGGCATACTAATCAGATGAACCAATAATATGGAACTTTCCAAAAAAATCTGCGGCGAAATCTAATGTAGAGCACGCGTGACAAACGACAGTAAACAAAGATTCGACAATGATACGAAACCAGAGACCTAGCTCCAACGATCGTGATTGGAATATTTATCTCGCATTTTTACGATGAGGCAAAGGCCAGGCACTGGTATCACGCACATTCTAGAATACGTGCGAGAAAAAAGAAGGAATAAGTTCGCACACACTTATTATCGTGGAATCCGTTGACAGAAAGTAATCGGCATGAATAATTTTGCCAGAAAAGCCGGAATTAACAATCCGAAAATAGCACATTAATAAATTTAGGGTTCCGATGCTAATGCTGAAGACTATAACTTTCGAGTCTCATAACTCGGAATGTACTTAATGGAAATGAACTTCATTATAGTGTTTTGAAAAGCTCTTGCTATCAGCTATTAAATTCTGGAATCAAAAATATGGTGTTCCATTTTAAAAAATCGATATAATTTGACCTGATCTTAACGTCACCTACAGTCAAATCAATGATATCTTCTTGTCCTCCTCCGAATCATACAACTTCTCTTTGAAACATTTTTCCGTATCTACCATAGTTTTCGAGAAATCTTAATGTATTATTTAAAATGAGACACACTATACATCGTAATGTCAATTCTACAAACATTAGAAGACTACTTAATTTTTCTTAAAAAATAGACAAAATTCAGGCATCTGTAACTTCGTTAAAAATAAACGAAATCCAGAAAAGGATTTCAAAGCTTAAAATTTTTATTTTCGAAAGGCCACTATTTTTTTAATTTGATAATTTGATCATTTTTACATATAGAAAACTACGAGCTGGACAAAATAAGAAATTTTCTTATTTTATAGATCTGTCACGTGTCCAAAAAGTCTGCAAAAATTTTCGACTTTCTAACGTAAAAGCATAAAATTTTTCCTACAAAATAGTTTTTCAATAATGTTTCTAAGACTTTTCTGTTATCGAATTATCACAGATTAAATAAAAAAATAAACATTTTGATTTTGATTGTTCATAACTCTGTTAAAAATCATCATATCGCAATCAAAAAACACATTCTTAAAGCTGAAACTTTATCATAATTTCGCATAAATGTCAAATTTTTTTTAAACATATAGACATAATACAAATGGATGAAAATAACGTAAAAATCAGGGATTTTTTCCTTTTCTATTTTGATCCAGAAAAAATTATATAAAATAAAAAATTATTCTTCACGTTTTTTTGTACTTTTAAATACATTTTTTAAAAATTTGTCGAATAGCTGAGATTTTTTTCATGATAACTATGGTTTATATAACTTTTATAAGGAAAAACCACAAAAAATTGTAAAATTAGTTTTTAGTAGAAAAAAAAAGAAATGGAAAATAAAGTTCAATTAATGTTTAAAAAATTGATTCCAATGCACTGACACTATATGACATTTACTAAGTGTCAGCAAAAAAATTTTTTATTTAGTTTTCTTATTGAAATTTGAAAAAAATACTACCGATGTTAGCAGTATTCATAGGTCCTCGAGAAGAAGTTGCAGGATCAGATTTACGCTACAAATTACGGATTTAAACCGAGAAATGTGATTAAAAAGGATAAGAAGTACATTTTGTAAAGAATAAACAAATGCATGTACAGCTTTGGCCAAAAATATTACATACCTCATTAACTATTATTTAATGTTTTAGTTTAAAAATTGAAATAATAATCAAGGACGAATAAAAGTCGGACACTGTTTTTTGTGCGTATCAAAGTGCTAATAAGCGTGTATTATTATCTTAATTAACAATTATCATTACATTAAACTTGGTTCACTTAAACTTAAACTTAAAAATTGACTTATGACATTTAATGTAGATTATCTTTTATTTCAAGAACTTCTTAAACTTATGTATGATGACAATACCAATAGAAAACAATATAGATAAAAGAATTCCAGATAAATAAAAAAAATATAAGTGTCTGATATTTCTGGCCAAAGCTGTATACTACACAGACTTGGTTTACGATGCGCAATAATATGCAAAATTTTTATATCTCAATTAAATGAGCTGGGAGACCCAAAAAAATGATCAAAATTTTTAACATCACATTTGTAATAGTTCAAAAAATACTTAATTTTTAATTTTTTTGATATCGCTGATTACAAATCTAAAGTCAAAATTTCTAAATTCAAAATGTCGGATATTTTTGTAAAAAAAATCACTCAATCCGCATAAAAATGAGATTGTATTAGTTTTTGGTATTGTTGATTACAAATCTGATGTTAAATTTCGAAATTAAAAATGGCGGATCCAAAATTAATTTAAATGTTAATAATAAATATTAAAATATAGATCGATGTGAAAACACAACAAATAATTAAAGATGCGCTACGCGATCAAAGCTAGATCTTCGTGCTAAAGTTTCTTGTATGATTTTATATACATTTTTCAAGTTCCTCAAACTCTGTGCCGAATAAATTTTCGATCTCAAAAACAGTCTTAAGTTGAACAAGAATAGTAATATCACGATATTAAATTGATAATCAGTTTACTAATAATGATGTTAACAAGCATCTATTGATCCAATTCCATAAAATCACACAAGAAACTTTAACACGAAGATCTAGCTTTGACCGCGTAGCGCAGCTTTAATTATTTATTACGTTTTCACATATCGGTCTATATTCTAATATTTGTTATTTTAAAACACGCGCGCCTTAGCATGCGTTCTTCTAAAAACATTACTGATTGTTGTGATAAATATCATCATGCCCCGGTGGTCGAGGGTAAGACACTCGCCCCGGAAAGTTGAGAGGTTACAGATTCGATCCCTGGGGTCTTATTTTTCGCAATAAATTCTTTACAGTTTTTGGAGGGAAAAGGGATCAACAGATGCTTGTTAGCATTATTATTAAATTGATTATCATATCGTAATAATTTAATTATTTAAATGTTAATTATTAAATGTAAAATGCGCCTAATTAACCTACAAAATTGTAATTTAGCAGAGTCTACCGCGAAAAGATCACAGAGCGTCTAGAGCCTCCACTTTTGTTTTTTCTTTTTTATTTTAATTTCTTTTCTTTTGAATTTCCACATTTTTTCAAATATTTTAATTCTGTAAATTATAAATCGTTATTATTATAATTTCAAAATCTATTTCGTCCACCGTCAACTCTACTTCACATAAACATTTCTGACCAGAGTTATCCACATCATCTTCTTCATCAATATTCTTTATCGATATTCATCAATAAATCGTTCAATACATCTACCGCGTTAGTCAGTGCACTTCAGATTCGTAATCAGCGATATCAAAAACATTATAAGTATTTTTTTGGACTATTAACATACGTGTTAAAAAGTAATTTTTGACCACTTTTTCAGGTCTCCCAGCCCACTGCGGCGACTGTATATACTTCGAGCGAGCGAGAAAGTTGTAAAAACCACAAAAGTGACAAATTATTTTACCTCTATGTAAACACATAACGAAGCGTAAACGTTCGACTGTGAAACCTCTTCATGGCTTTGGACAACGCTGATGTCAACAATATTTTTTCAAATTTCAGTAGAAAAAAATTAAACAAAAAAATTTTTTTTATTCTTGCTGACTTAGTAAAAGTCAATGCAGTGCGAATACTAAAAATCAATTTTTTTTTACGCTAATAGAATTTTTTTTTCTATTGGTAATTTTACAATTTTTTGTACGTTTTACCCCATAAAATCATAGTGGCTATCATAAAAAAGATCGCATAGCAATTCGACATTTTTTTTTAATGCAAGATAATACAGAATACTTAAAAATGGATACAAGGATATAAAAAAAGTGAATAAATTTTGTTCTGCATAATTAAAAATAAAAGAGAAAAATCGCTGATTTTTACGTTATTTTCATTTATTTACTTCATATATGTTTAAAAAAAAAATTGGCAATTATTCAATAAAACAAAGTTTCAGCTTTAAGAATCTGCTTTCAAATTACAGACTTTTAACGGAATTATGAGCAAATCAAAGTGCTCATTTTTTATTTAATCCACGATAACTCAGTAACAAAAAAATATTAAACTTTATTAAAAAATTATTTTGTAGAAGAAATTTTAAGTTTTTACATTAGAAAATCGAAAATTTTTGCAGATTTTTTTGAGGGACACATGACAGACTCACAAAATGAGAAAAATTTTTCCATTTTGTCTAGCTCGTAGTTTTCTATATGTAAAAATTCCCAAACTGACAAAAATTCAAAAAAATAGTGATCTTTCAAAAATAGAAATTTTAAGCTTCAAAACTCTTTTTTTGAATTGAAATTCTATGCATTTTTAATAAAGTTACAGCTGCCTAAATTTTACTCTATTTTTATTTTTGTTTTATTTTATTTTCTAAGAAAAATTTATTCCTCAATTTTTATGAGGAGTTTATACAACTTTTAGAAAGCATATATTATTTCTAATTAAAAAATAACTTACCTGAAATCCAGACTTTATGCTAGCAACAGAACATCTCGAACCGCAGGTTTCGCATTGCAAGAAAAAGAGTCGAGTGTCCTTTTGAAGGATAGTATCAGGTGAACGACATGTGTGACATGTGACATATTCTTTGATATATCTTCTAAGAACGTTTTCTATTTGTTTCTGTTGAAAACGGCCTTTGATAATTAGCTGACTGTTACCGTCAACTGAACCACTTGTACCCAACTCCGCAAGCAAAAAATCTAATAAATGTTTAGGCTGTCTGTGCAGTGTCTTACAAATCTGAAAAATATAAATATTTCAAATAAAAATTATTTCAAATTAAAAATTTGCAATCTAGTTTGTTTTTTGTTCTTTATATATCTACATAAGATATTATTATCACATAATATAATAGAAACTCAATAGACAACAAAAATATATTATTTTTGTATCAATAAGCCGATACCGATTTAACTTTTTTATAATCAAGAAAAATTTGTTGCGCAGTAAAATAACGAAATAAAAAAATTTATTTGTAATAAATTGGAAAAAAGATTGTACATATTCATTTAAATAATCTTTGTTAGATATAAATTTATCTTTTTATTCTTAAATTACAGATTATTTCTTCGTAAACTACTAACAAAACTGCGACTAACAATTCTTGTTATAATACATACCTCGGTAAAGTTAGCAAAAGATGTTTTTTTCGTTCCAATGCGTACCACTTGTGGTGGACGCATAACAAACTTCTGTTTCTTTCCAGCTACCATATCGGGATTCTTCTCTCGCATAATATTAAATACTCTAATTAGTAATTCATCATATGTATAATCTCTATCCGAGCCTATCCACAAACTCGGTTCTTCCACTAAAGAAAAAATAAATATTTCTATTAAATAAATTATGACAGAAAGAATTATCAATAAATTTCACTGAGATTTCTACATGTGAGATTATTATTATAAT
This sequence comes from Cephalotes varians, assembly GCA_037157785.1. Classification (NCBI taxonomy): domain Eukaryota; kingdom Metazoa; phylum Arthropoda; class Insecta; order Hymenoptera; family Formicidae; genus Cephalotes; species Cephalotes varians. Next base: position 36,895 of record JANQDE010000468.1, read on the forward strand.
ATAATTAAACAGTGCAAGAGAGCAATATATAATATTGTCAAATTAACATAATAACAATTTAAAGTTGTTAAGAGTATGAAAGAGTGAAGGAATTATTGACATTACGAGTTAGTTAGAACTTCTTCTTTGGTTTTATAAAATTGAAAATCCCACATCTAAAGTACACACACAAATAAACTATGGAATACTCAACTTAAGTTTAAGAATATAAAAAATTAAAAATTATATGTACATATAAATATTTTTTAATTTTTAGATAATTTTTAATTTTTTTTTTCTTAGCTCTTTAAATGCTGAATATTCTCAGCGAAGCGCTTCATGTAGACGGCACGGTGGATTGCGATCGTTGAGGAGGGAATACTTTTTCGCTAGTATGAACACTATTGATTGATTATACAAGGCGCAACTAAGTTATAATTGTAATTTTCCAGTTACGCCAAATAATGCAAAAAAGTTATTTTCGAACATAAATTATTTTATTAGAAACATTAAAATTTAAAACATACCTTAACTTAAAAATATATTAATGAATCTGAATATTTGAGTTCAATAAATATGAAAATTTTTAATTTACATTTACATTTTGAACAACAAAATATTTTTAAGTCACATCAGTATTTTATATCTACATTAGATTCATTTGAAATAAAATTAAAACTTTTGTATATATTGATAAAATTAAAATTATTTAAATATTGTTTAAATATTTTGGAAAAAATTAAAACAATCTATTTTTCAAAAAATTTTCTATCTAATTTTTGTGGAAATAGAGCCTTCAAGAACTTTTATAAATTTAACATTAATACGACATTAATGTCATACTTGAATGCGCATGTGCGAAAAAGTGTCCCATCTAACATTGCAGCAGATAACTGATATGGACTTTTAATTTTTTTTTTTTTGTTTTGTTTACTGTGTTGAGAATGCACATGTATTCRTCTTATATACTGATAATTGTGTGCGGTACGTGAGAGATCAAAAAGATTGACAAACGCATATATGCGCCCATAGTTTTTATCGATAACTTTCGCTAGACGCATATATGCGTCTGTAGCACTCAAAGGTTTAAAGTTAAGTTAAATGTTTCATAATTTATTTGTGCACTTTAAACATGTAAAACGGTTTTCAATTCTATGAAGCTAAATTGAAAAAAATTCGATAATGTAATGTCAATAATGCCATCACTTCAACACCCTCATAAATTTAATTGATAAACATGCAACTTATAGTGTAATTTAATATTTCACATGGAAGTATTGAAATATGTATTGTGCTCAAATAATACATGAATTGTCAATTTATATCATACTTTTCCTAAATTATAGATATCAAAAGCCAATCTAAATGATTGTATCCTAATTTCTTATTGTAATCAAATAGAATGGAGTAATATTAAAAATAAAAAAATTATACAAGTCCTTTATTCTTACTTTATATATATGTCGTAGGTCAATAGATAAATCAGGCCATTAGCTAAAAGCCTAGGCCTTTCGCTAAACGCCGATAAGCAAATCAAACATCGTTTATTTATAACGGTCGAGTGAAATTAGGAAGTTAGGCTGAAAGCCGGTAATTAGTTTAAAAGCTGAACGCTCTTCAGGTCATTAGAATAAAAGATCAGAATAAGGCGCGCAGTTGAACTTGAGATATGTATACAAAGTCACATAAGAAATTTCAGCACGAAGACCTAGCTTTGACCGTGAGCGCTTTAGTTAATTAATTGTTGTGTTTCACATATCGGTCACGAATCTATTCTTAATTTTAAAATACGCGCGCCTAAGCATGCGTTCTCATCATCATCGGTTGTTACGAAGAATATCACCACATGCCTCAGTGGTCGAGAAGGTAAGACGCTCGCCCCGGAAAGTCGAGAGGTTCCAGGTTCGATCCCTGGCTGAGGTGTTAAAGAGTCATGAGAATGAAAATATTGTGATAAAAATTTTATTCGTTGTATTACAATAGTCGTACTTATTATTTATAATTTAATATACATGTCATGGAGTTAATATAAATATTCCTCCATTTTACACTGCGATATATTTATATATGCGCCATTTTATGTATTACAGCAAGATGCGCTTAAATGACAATGTGAATTGCATAAAATATCTGCTTTAAAGCACGCACATTTTTTAGTCTTACACAGATTCTTTGCTGCTTTGTAATTACATTTTTTGTACTCTTGTCCCTCCATTAACTGTTTAGCTGCAGCTTCTTTTAAAGAGAGTATGTCTTTGAGCACTTATTTTGCAGATATTATATTTTCATCCAACTTCGCAATATCAGTTCTGGGAATCAATCTTTTAAGACCAACCTTAGGCTTTCTTTCGTTCTATCTAATTTGGTAAACGTTTTCAATATTTATAATTGAACCTAAAATATTTGAAAGTCTAATGGCTCACGATTTACAGTTGGAATAATGTAATTGTATCTTCAACATCCAGTGGCGAAAATATTTTTTATAAACATGAAACCATCTTCTCAGCTTCAATCTTTTGACGTTATTTAAAGCAGTTATTACAAGAGTCAATCAAACGTTTCCTTCTGATACACAGAATATCTGTTCACTTTTTCGCAAATGTGATTCATCGAATTCAGAATGAATTCTTACTTTGCACTCCGAACAAACTATGTCAGCTTGAAGAAATTGGTGACAAATCACATAAATTTCCTTGTGATATAGGCACAGAATCAGAAAGTTTTTCACAGTCTTGAAAAATAAATTACTCTTTAAGTGCTCACTGCAAGTCTTCCTCGGTGTCTAATGTGTCAAAATTTCAATTTCAAAGGGAAGTGTTTTTCAAATCACACTTTATAGGCCCCAATAAAGTCTCATACAGAGTCCTGTTAATTACTATATGCTGAGAAGTATTTTTTTACCACTAGAACGTAAAATGAACACCGTAAATAAAAAGTACGGAAAAATTTGAAATGAAGAGAAAAAATTTTAGTTTACCTGTACTTCGAGGCACTCACGACTCTAATTCGTGGAATTGTGGATTAATCATCCAAGCACGCAACATATTTTCAACATCGGCGTTCAACATTTAACCTTTTCCTTTACCTAACTTTGAGGATGTTGCGGACATCCGTAAACAATTTTGCAATGTGGCAGTAGAGAAATAAGTTCGTGTACGATAGCCGCAACAAACCCATTATCACTCTGCAGAATTCGCAGAGCACCCCCAGGTGCTAAAGAAAATTTTTGATAATCGTCTGCTACGTTAGCAGCATGTTTAGATTTTAACGGTCGCAGGTATAAGAATTTTGTCCCAATTTTGATAGTTGATCAAAAAATTGAAATCACTATCAATGATAGAAAGTCAATCAATTCCACTTGACCTCGCATCAAATCCATCAGTCAAATCCATCAGTTTTTATTGATTTAACAATAACACCGGTTTTAGGAACGACGCGTTTCCTATTACGGGTTCAGCAACATGAAACAAATAGATGATATGTCGTTTTGGAAATTCGTCACTTATCACGAGCATAATACATCACTTTGTCGTTTCCTCCATGCTCGTTTTAAATGTGCGCTTCTAGAAGTTTTTCATAATAATCTTCGAGATTATTGTGATTATTAATCTTCGATCTAACATGAAAACTAACGACTCAATCGCGTCCTTCTCAAAATTACACATTTTTTTCACTACCGATTTTTACAAGTTGATATGTTTTATATATATAATGATGACACTGTTTTTTTTTTTATAATTCCACCTTTTAGTTCTGACAATGAATTAATAACACTTTGCATTTTATTCTTATCCCACTCATGCTCTGTTACTACCTAAACGCGATTCTTTTAATTTGCGTTCAAATTCTTGACAATTTACTATATTATTGTCACCCATGTTTATCGTATTATGACAGTACAGCGACTGATTTCGGAAGCAACTGTTAAGAATGCTGAAACGAGATGAATATTTCGTTTCTGTTCACATCGTTTATCATAATATTTTCATTCTCATGGCTCTTATTCTGATCTCTTATTCTAATGGCCTGAAGAGCGTTTGGATTTTACTTCCTAACTTTCTAATTCCATCTGACCGTTAGACAAACGATGACATTCAATATGCTATCGCGGTAGCCTGATTTGTCTATCGGTCTACGACATATACATGGAAATAAAAGATTTTTTAAATTTACCATTCATTGTTATTAGAATATTCATGAGTGTTACGAAATTTCTTTCGTAATTTTGTGTTTCACTTAAACACGTTCGCTACCACAGTCAAGTTGGAAAAACTCTTGCTATGATCCATGCCTTTCTTGCAACAGTTTTACGTAATGTGTCGCATATGTTCACTTGCATATAAAACACATATATGGGTAATCAACAATGTCACACATATATGACATATAGTTATAGTGAATTGATAATTGGTAACTAACTTGTACACATATATAGATAATAAACAATGTTACACATACATGACAACGGGGTCTCAAAACAAACCGCTGTATCATACATATGTGATGTGTGGTAGCGAACGTGTTAATAATTTTAAACTTTGATATAAAATCCATTTTTTTACTAGAAATAATAGACATTGTATAGTTTACAATTAGACATATAATTAAGTTATAATAGACATTATATAGGAATTATATTTATATTCACACATTTATTAACAATAATAAAAAAATTATTGACATATGTTTTTCCTCCTAAACACGAACAATATGCAAAAAACCAAATTTTTTTTATGTACAATAAAAGACTTCTTATTTAACCCTTAACTGCCACATTTCTTCAGAATCGCATAGCTGCCATACTGGGACGTCTCAGACCCCTCCAGCCACAAAAACACTTATTGCGAAGAAGCTATTAACTTGAAAAAAATTCCTAGGTAGTCATCGTGGTGTGTTTTAACAATTTTCATTTTGCCGGAAATTAATATAAATAGCATAAAAAAATTCGTGAACGCGAAAAAACCGAAAAAATGACTGATTTTACAAAAAAAATTCATAAATTTTTAATTTTTGCATATTATGGGCTAAAAATTTAACACGATATTCGTAAGTTGTTATACTTTAAGGGAAAAAATGGTTTATCGGTCGACTTCTAAAAAAAGATATTTATTTTAAAAAATAAAAGAACGAATTTCCAGAAAAAAATCACCCATTTTATATCAAAAAACGTATTTTATTTCTTGAAAAAGAATACTTTTACATAAAAATTGAACATATACATGTAATATATATATTCGAAAGAAGTGATTTTCAACGAAAATAACCCAGACAAAAGTTGTTGCACTCAGAGGAGGACATTCAATGGTGACCTTGAAATTGTCTTAAATGACCTTCCTCAAGGTTACTTCAAGGTCAAAGTATTTTTTTAAATGGAACCTAATTTCGATAACGGGAATCGATAGAGTGAAAAATTTTATATTAAAAACATGAGTTCATGTCCTGATCGGTCGACCTAATGTAGGTGAAGAAAAGTCATATCCCATTTTAAACTACTAGTCCAAAGAACTTGGATCGTAATCAGTAAAATCAAAATCAGAAAAAAATGCAACCAGTAAAAGCAAGATCAGAAAAAGATCCAACCAGTAAAGGTAAGATCAGAAGAAGACGATCCAGCCAGTGAAAGTAAGATCAAAAGACAATCCAGTCAGTGAAGATAAGATCGAAAGACGATCCAGCCAGTGAAGGCAAGATTTTGTAATCAGTGAAGGCGGGACTATGTTCCATCAGTAAAGTCAAGACACACACCTTATGGTATTAAATGTTCGAAGGTACGTCTGTTTTGTTGGATGCAACGCTCGAGAGGATGGCGGAATGCTCGTCTGACATTGCGGAGTACAGCTGAAGTGATACTCCTGCACGCTTCTTTGCGGTTTTTCATGTCTTCTTTGGTCGTTAGTTCTTCTGCATAGACAATGTCTTTGACATAACACCACAAAAAGAAATCCAAGAGAGTTAAATCAGGCGATCTAGGAGGAAATTCATTGATGTCGCTGCCTATACCAATCCATCGATTCGGGAATCTCCTGCTTAAATAAGTTCTGACAATTCGAGCTTTGTGTGCAGGTGCTCCGTCCTGTTGAAACCACATTATGCGGAGTACTTGATTGTCAACCGGTCTCAACAAGTCGAGTAAGTCATTTTGAAGGAAGTGTAAATAATTTGCTGTCTTGAGATTCTCCTCAAAGAAATACAGACCAATAATATGATCTCTCACAATTCCAACCCACATGTTTATTGACCATTGTCTTTGGAATTCGTGGTTTTTTTGCCAGTGAGAATTTACATCTGAATAGTAGTGACAGTTATGTCGATTGACCTGCCCTCTATTATTAAATGTAACCTCATTCGAAAAAAGCAAGTTTTCCACAAAGACAGGATTTCTTTGGATTTGACCTCGAGCCAATTACAAAATCGCACTCGGCGTTGAAAGTCTTCCCCTCCTAGTTACTGAGTTAAGTTAATGTGATAGGGATAAAACTTAAAAGTCCTCAAAATTCTATTGGCTGTTGATCTTGGTATACCATGTTGTTTTTTAATAACCCTAGTAGATATTTGAGGATTTAGCATAACGCTAACAATAGTAGCCACTGCCGTAACTTCATCCGGACCTGTTTTCGTTCGTGTGCTTTTAAGTATGCCTCGGTGTTCAGCAGGGTCAGAAAGTCTCTTCGTGACGTTTCTGTTAGGATGGCATCTGTCTAGGAATCTTACCGAATAAAGCCGCGCTGCAGCGGAGTAATTATTGCCTGCCTCACCTACTATGGCGCGCGCCTAGTGTGGATAGGCGAGGGACGCCCTGCGTGTTCTCAGGCAGGAATGGAGTGTAGATTTTCCCTTATGTATCTATTTATTAAGTATGTACAGATCTGTAGTGTATTTACAAGAGTGCGTCAATGTGTGTAAGTGTGTGAGTATATACAGTGTGTGTATGTGTAACTGTGTGTATAAGTATATATGTGTGTATTATGTGTGGATTATGTGTGACCCTAAGAAGGGTCGGTGTCGGCGTAGGCGCTAAGCTCGCTCTCTTCACGTTAGTGTGGGCTGTGCGGTCGTATAGCGCCTTGATCCAGCGGCTAAGTCTCGAAGGTGTTCCTGGAGGAGTGTGTGAGCGCTCATTGCAGCTAGTCGTTTGCGTCGAGATATTTCTCTTCGTCGGCGCCTCTACCTGCGTTTCTGTGGTCGTAGGTGGTATCAGCTCCTTGTCGGTGCTCGGTGTCTCCCACTCGTGCTCTGCCTGGGTTGCCTTCGTACTGGTGCCTGGACGACACTGGATGCCCCGACTCTGGTATCCGTGGAGGTATCCTTTTCAAGGGCGAGAGCAGCGCTGGAGGTCTTCAGGGAGAGGTGAGCCTCCGTATTCTGTAGTCCCATTGGACCATGAACTCTCTCGGGAGCCTGGTGAGTCGCAACGATGAGAGCTGAATCTCCACAAGTCTCCACTCAGTCGTGGCTATAGTTGAGCGTGACGGTCTCTCGGCGAATACTCGTCCTTTAGACAGTGCTCGGGTACACCAAACATCCTGCTCTAATCGATCAGAAGTCGCTGCTGGTCGGAGGCTGAGACTTTTTATCGTTTGTTGTTCAATTTCTCTTACGAGAAAACTTGTCGCACGGGCCCTCTATCGCCGGCGTTATCGCGGATTTTTCCTTCTGTGGGCGCTCGCGAGAAAAGCCGTCGTGCGGAGCGCTATCGCGAATTACCGCGCGCCAGTATCTGCGATATCTTTTGTATTGTTTAGGGGCTGCCTATGGGCAGGCGCCCAATTATTTTGAGCGGTTGTAGTGACCTACACCTACAATGCGAATCATGTCAACTATCTCATTTGATGGATAGTCGCCCATTTTCAATAAGAAAATTTCTTTAAACACCAAACAATGATAAATAATAAACCTTACAACAAAACTCCTTTAATTCTTCATGTCCATGCGATGTGTATTCACTTTAGCGAAACAAGTAACAATTTAATAATCAATTGATCCTATTCAAACTGTACGGTGTATCACTACGGATACTATGTATGATCTCTTATTGTTCAACGTATTGTATTTAAGCGTATGTTCAACAAATAAAAAGCAATACGTAATAATAGGTAATGCGTTTGTAAAACAAATGAAAATCAAATAATAGATAATTTAGAACAATTTCAAGGTCATCATTGGATGTCCCCTTTTGAGTACAATTTTTGTATGGTACATTTTGTTTGAAACTCATTTTGTCTCATGTTATTTTTGGATTGATAAATTAAAATGGGATATGACCTTTCTTCACCTACATTAGGTCGACCGATCAGGACATATGAACTCATGTTTTTAATATAAAATTTTCCGAATTCTATCGAATCCCGTTATCAAAATTAGATCATTTCTTTTAAAAAAATATTTTGCCCTTGGAATAACCTTGAGAAAGGTCATTTAGGACAATTCAAGGTCATCATTGGATGTCCCCTCTGAGTGCAACAACTTTTGTTTGGGTCATTTTCTTTGAAAATCACTTCCTTCGAGTCAAGTTATCAAGTTATTCGGAGTGTCCACTAAAATGGGACACCCTGTATAATAATATAATATAATATAATAATAATAACATAATATAATGTAACATAATCTAATAATATAATGATAATATGATAATATAATGATAATATAATAATATAATGATAATATAATAATATAATGATAATATAATAATATAATGATAACATAATAATATAATAATAATATAATACAACATAATATAATACATATAATGGAACATATATATATATATATACATAATATACATATACACATAATATACATATTTTGTATTTTACTTTAGTGACTTTATAGACTCTAAAAAAATTTTTTACCCAAAAAAAGTATGACTTTTTCTTTTGTTTTATGTAGAAAAATGAAGAAAAAAAAATTCATGAAAAATTTCATAAATCAAACTCTGCTACTAGACTGGGATCGCTGACGGCACCAGTCCGCTTTTTGTCGACATAATAACTACACAACGTTATTGGACTGCGCTCTTTCCTCCAGAAGGGAAAGAAAACCTTATACTAATAGTAGATGGCGCCACAATTTTTTAATTTTTACACACTTTAAATTGAAGCTAAACTAGAGCTGGGGTCTTTGAGACCCCAGGGTGACAGTTAAGGATTAATTTATCTTATTTAATTTTATAATCCAATATGATTATGTCATTATTTAATTATTAAATCCAATATGATTATAGATGAAAGTTTTTTAATGTTAACTTCATATCAATTTTTTTATATAATCAACTTTTTGATTGTAAAGGAATTAACGATATAAAAGATCTAATGTATCTAATATGTGTATCCTAGTTATTTGTGTTGCTTTAAATAATGTATAAAAATTTGTACAAAGAAATTGCAAATCCTAAATCTTTGATTTGAATAAACTTTTGTGAGTACATAGAATAATTTAATTCGTATCCTATCCTCTTTTAATGACGTATATCATTATTAATGTTGTAACAACGCGTCTCGAAAACACATCATTCCAATGATTTCTAGCTGCCGAATGCCACTCGATGACTAGCCACCGTGTTGCGCTCGCATTTAAATTTGAAAACCGCGACCACCGTAACCCAAACATGCGCGCGCCAAAAATGACTAGCCGCCTATCCTGGCGTCTCATCCAGTGATGTATTTTCGGACATCACAGCGATTTTCTTCTTCTCCTCACACAGAAATGCCTTTATCTATCCATATGATTTGTTAAAAGAGTGGGATCCGATAGTCCAAATCGCCGATTGCCTAATATACAATTTTTTGATAGAGGTAGTCCAGTAGAAACTCTCTAGACACCGGTCGATGCGAGTGTGCCTTTGGGATGTATGCTATCAGGATCAGTGTTGCAAGACACGTGAGACAAACTCATGCATATGCAATAGCGCAGTGTGAGCAGCTCTCAATAGCGTACATATTTTACCATTATACGAATATTATTATGCCCTTTTATAAAAGAATATAAAATCAATTACACATCAAATCGATAGTCACGATTATGCTATTAGCATCTTAAAAAACTGTTAAAATCTTATTGCGAAAAATATTACCTCAGCCAGGATTTGAACCTGGAACCTTCTGACTATCCGGGGCAGACATCTTCACCAATTCAACCACCGAGGCATATGGTAATATTTATCGCAATAATATGAAGAGAATAATGTATACGTATTGCAAGGCCTGCGTATAATAAACAATTAAACAATGTCATACCACTCGTACATTGAATCAACAAATCGAATATATAACGGCCAAACTAACGAACAATTTCGTTTAAGCGAGTGATACGGATATATGGATCCTAAGATAAAAACAAAGAATTTTGATTTACAAAGATTTAAGAAACAATGTGAGAACAATAGAAATAGTAATAATCAGTATATAGATATCAGTGTATAGGTATATTCAATAGAAAATGTAAGTTTTAATTCCTTACATTCATTATAATACGTTGACGAAAGTTAATACATTAAATAATTTTCATTTCATTTGTTTTTCTTATTCTGTCTAGCAGTGCCAAGTATTTTTACATAAAATTATTATTTAAATTCAATTTGTTCATTTTATACTGTTACCTCTTTAACACTTGGGTTGAATACATTATTTGAGTTAGGTAACGCGATTTTATATCATTATTTTTTAAAAAGAATTAGAGCTATTTATCACATAGGTTAGAATAAGAAGATTGTTCAATGAGAATATGTACTACTTGTGTTCTATTTTTTTAAAGTAATTAGAAAATACAAAGATACGTACCACTTGAATTTTATGTTTTTGAAATTATATATGTAACTGTCGAGATAATTAGAGAATCTAAAGATACGTACTATTTAAGCTTAATTTTTTAAAAGCAGTTGAATATTTATTTTTTTGAGGAGATATATTTAACGAGCTAAAACTTAGCGCCACTTTTTGATATCAAATCTGTTAAAAATATTTGAGAACTTAATTTAAAATAACGTTTACTTTAGTTTCATTGGTTGATACGAATCTAGTTTTGTTTTACTTTCGTAAGTTGGCACTCCTAACTGTGTGCCTATATCTTTTGTCTGTGCTTCTCAAGAATAAAGACTTCTTTTTCGACAAGTCGTAGTGAACACACGTAATTTTTACACACGTGATATTTTCCCGTCCAAAACCCAATTCCAACAGGTTATGAGTCCAGGCATACGCCTACGTTGATAGTTGGACGCGAAAATCTGTGTAAACTCTAAGTAAAGGATTTCAACTGCTCATTTATCACAAAAAGCAGACTTTCAAAAACGTGAAACGAAAACTTAACTCGCAACATCATGGCAGCGCAACCGACCATCTTGCCGATAATCGAAAAACTCAAAGGACGTGAGAATTTCAATACGTGGAAATAATACTTGGAATCTTGGTAAATTACCTAGCGATCGAAAAGCTATACAGACGAAATGGATATTTAAACGCAAGATGGATTCTGATGGTAAYATCGCTCAATTCAAAGCACGTCTAGTTGCTAAAGGTTGTCAACAGAAAGGAGAAGTCGATTACTCAGAAACGTACGCTCCAGTAGTAAGACATGCATCACTTCGTCTACTTTTTTCTTTAGCCGTAAAATACGATCTAGACATTGATCATATAGATGCAGTATCCGCTTTTCTACAAGGAGAATTATCTGAAAAAATATACGTAACAACCTGAAGGATTCGAAATTAAAAACGAGGAACATTACGACGTATACAGACTCAACAAAGCAATCTACGGACTCAAACAAAGTGGAAGAGCTTGGAATAACAAACTCCATTCCGTATTACTCGATATAGGTCTTCAACGATCTTCAAGGGATCACTGTGTATACTTCGATGTAAATCAAACGTAAAATTATAATAGTAGCTGCTTATGTTGATGATTTATTAATATTCACAAACGACGCAGAAGAAAAGAGATTAAAACAGGAATTCATGAAGAGATTTAAAATTAAGGATCTTGGTCCGATTAAAAATTGTTTAGGAATATGAATTACGCGAGATCGAAAGAATGGAAAATTAACCTTGGATCAGCAGAAATATACCGAAGAAATTCTCTCAAAGTTCAATATGCTTGATTGCAATCCTGTTTATACACCACTTGAACATACACTAAATTTGTTAAACGGATCTAAAGAAACGAAACATAAAGATAGTACATCTTCGAAAATTCCATATCAAGAGGTTGTTGGATCTCTTATGTATCTTAGCCAATGCACTAGGCCTGACATCACTTATGCAATCAACTATTTAAGTCGTTTTAATCAAAATCCAAATCTAACACATTGGAAATCAGTAAAAAGAGTACTACGCTATTTGAAGGCAACAATCAATTACAAACTTGAATTCTCAAGAGATCAAGAAGGAAGTATAATTGGTTTCTGCGATGCCGATTGGGCTGGAAACCTAGAAGATCGTCGCTCAGTAACAGGTTACATCTTTAACTATCAAAACGGTTCAATTTCATGTGCTAGCAAAAGGTAACCCATTATCGCAATTTCAACGACAGAAGCGGAATATATGTCATTAGCAGCCGCAACGCAAGAAGCTATTTGGTTACAAGATTTTTTCTACGAAATAATGTCCCAGAGGGAGAAATCAGCGCCGATTCGAATCAACTGCGACAACAGATCTGCGATTGAACTATCCAAAACAGGGAACTACAAACCTCGTACAAAACACATTGATGTAAAACACCATTTTGTGCGTGAGAAGATTGATAATAATATCATAAATGTTCAACATGTTAGTTCTGAGCATATGATTGCAGACATATTGACAAAGTCTTTACCTGTAGTTACACACAAAAAACTATTAATTTCACTTGGTTTGAAAGAATAAAATTTAGTTCTAGGGGGAATGTTAAAAATATTTGAGAACTTAATTTAAAATAACGTTTACTTTAGTTTCATTGGTTGATACGAATCTAGTTTTGTTTTACTTTCGTAAGTTGGCACTCCTAACTGTGTGCCTATATCTTTTGTCTGTGCTTCTCAAGACTTCTAAAGACTTCTTTTTCAACAAGTCGTAGTGAACACACGTAATTTTTACATACGTGATATTTTCCCGTCCAAAACCCAATTCCAACAAAATCTTTTGTACAACGGATATATATATTATTTGAAGTAAATATCACTTGAGTTTTATTTTTATTCTCTACGACGAGCGCGTACACTTAGCGCTTTTTTTTATTTTTTTTTTTAAAAAAGGTTTATTTCTATATTTTATCCATCACGCCTGCACGGCCAGTATCTCGATTGCTTGCAAACCAATCACGCATGGTTTGTTACATATTAGATGCTTATAGAAAAAATCGTTGTATGTCACCACTGAGTTGATTCGCTCGACTGTGCCGAGGACGCAAGCGTCGGGATACGAACTACTGTGAACTTAATTTCAATGAGCGTTGACATAATCGAGATTCGACCTTCATCGTTCGGATTTACGTAGAATCATCGCGTTGCAAAGACAACATTTGCAACATTGGGCAGCAACGTGAATCTAAAAGGTGTTCATTTCTGCCGCTGCCGAGGACGTGCCGACGCGATTACACTATACACTATATAACAAACTATATCAAAACACGCGCCACGAAACTAACGACATCGATTGCATTCTGATATTCACTGTACTAAAAATCTATAGTGCACATTACGTATAACTATAGATTTTCAGTAGTGAGGCTTGATTGCTAGCGCCCCTTGCGTCAAAGGCTGCAGACGGACACCATCCCCACTCCGTAGTTTCGAGAGCGGCGACGACGAAGACGACGCCTTTTTTTAATATGATTTTATCTAAATTCAGACTTTGCGTCGAAATATCTCCGCTCATAGGGCACGTAGAAAAAAAATAAAGGCACTCTTATTATATAATTCAAATCCAAGCAATTGAGACCATTTAAAACTTAATCGGCTCAACCGTTATTGAAATCTGATAATCTTAGGTGCTCGCAACTCGCCGGCTCGCATATAGATACACGGTCTGTCTCGCGTATACACTTTAGCGCTGAGACACGACTGTGTCTCTTGATATAAAATATATCCATATCTACACATTTTCGTGTGCAGGAAAAATAAGAATTAAAAAATAAGTAGAATAATTTTCGCATTGTATTGTTTCTAAAAAGTGAAGTTTGAGGAAGTAAGAAAAAAATTTACATATAAAAATTGTCTATTATATATCGTAATACATATAATTATATATCAATTATATCGCAATTTTATTCTTTTGTAAAAAAAAATATATTGAAAATTATATTTCTATTTTTCTTACATATATTTGAACAGAGATTTTACAAGAAAAAGAAAATATATATAAACATATTTTATATGAATATATTTTCTACAATATTTAATAATGCTTAATATATATGCTTAATATATAAATATGTCTCTAATATATTTCTTGTATTATTAATATAAATATATATATAGCAAAAAATATAAAAAATTTTTATACGTGCCCCAAGAAATTCCTTATATTGAATTTAAATACGTATATGTATGCCGACATCGATCATGTCTATGTCATGTGGACGTAGTTCACACATGCGCAAAGAGTTCCATCGTAAGATTTATCCCATGAATCTTGCAACACTGATCGGGATGTGTGCTAACGGGACTCTCCTTGTATCTCTCCTTCCTGTGGGAGGAATAAAATCGCTGTGGTGTTCGGGCTTGAAAATACATCACTGGTCTCATCTAAAGATGCAATTTCAAGCCTGAGCACTCGTAATTTTGCCCCTTCCACTTACGCACATGAAGACGCTCCGTGCGATGAATTTATCACACGGATAGACGGAGGGTGCTTTCCATTTAGTGACACAAGTCGATATAAATGTAATTTTGTTTTCGTTATTCATTTAATCAAAGATACTCCAAGACACTCTAGCAACCTATTTTGCTCCTAAAATTCTGATCCGAGTCCTAAAACATCCGAAATAATAAAATAAAGGAGGTAAAGCGTACTCTTCGCCAACACTCTCATCAGCTCGATGTTCCAGTTCTGCTCTGGCTAAAGCTAATGACACATAAAAAAAAATACATAAGCATTAAAACTTAAGCAAATCGGCCAATCATAGAGAACATAAGACAATGTAAGTAGCAACAAATAAAAAATGTCGATTTGCTTACTGCTTATGTTTATCTATGTGCCACTAACTTAATTGACAAATACAAGAAGGTAGAGTTCTCTACAGTCGTTGCATTCTACAATTTCTTTCCGCTGAGAGTTCGCGGCAGTCGACTCTAAGATCCTGACAATTTTCGAAAAACAGAAAGATGGAGTGTTCCGAGTATTCTCAATAGCTGTTATCGCTCCTTTCCATTCTCTAAAACCTTAAGAACGAGTGGGAAACAAACAGCGCATATGCGACCGCGCTCCAATTGGTATGTACCGATATGACATGCGTCATCATTAGAGGCTTTCTGCAATAAGCCACAACTCATATCGTACTAGTAATAAGTCAGAATTATATAAGTTATAAATAATAAGTTAATCTTAAGTAAATCTTAAGGAATTTGCATCCACAATAAGTCGTATTAGATCATTGCATCGTAACATTTCAGTCAATCAAAAGGATGATAATTCTCAAGGCAAACGATAAGACTATGTTTATATATTCTATGTTCATACTGTTCGTCTTTTTTACTGTACACATTTTGAGATGTTCATTCCATATTTTTGACCTTTTAATAGATAAGTTTATTACTCAGCTCTATATGTCATCCGTTTCTTCAAAATGTACATTCCATTTTCAACACACGTAAATTACTTCGATTGCGATGACAAGATAATTTTTTCAGGTTATATGAAGTTCTCTCGTTAAAAATGGCAACACAAATGCTTTTGGTTGATCATAACGTAATCTCAAATTCTAAATCGGAAGAGATGGAAATTGGCCATTCCACTCGGTCACTGACTACTGACTTATTATTGTCTTATGACACACTACTGACTGACTTACAACTAGCTTCTGACTTCTGATTTATGACTTATGGCTTATTGTAGAAAGCCTCTTACGGATACATATACGATCGTCTACCGATTCCTGATATTACAGAGGGTGCGTTCAGAAAGACGCTATCAGCGCTATTGCTATCATTTTATCTTTATCGTTCATTAGATGTAAAACAAAGAATGATAGCAATAGCGCTGATAGCATCTTCCTGAACGCATCCAGAGAGATGTTATCCTGCCTACCGATACCAATGTTTACCAGTGATCGTAGGGGCATTTTTCCGCCTACCGCATCAAAATCTCGTGCGACCGCTCATCGATTATTTATCAATGACGCGTCAAATCACGATAGTACTGAAAATCCGAAAATAGTTAACGTTACTTATATCATAGATTTTTAGTATATCATAACGGGGCCATTATATGCGATCCCGATATCTGTACACATTGTAACATACTGATACCGTCACCAGAATGCATCCGTGACCTGTAAATAGCCGCGTTCCGTAAAGACCGTTCGTCCATTCGAACCGTTATAAAACAACCACGTTAATATTATTCATCTGTCCGTCCGAATTGCATCTTTATAAATATATCTCCGTGTACCAATCTTCACATTGTTATCAAAGAAGAATTCTTGAATAAATATTCCATTTTATACATGAAAAACGTGTATTGCTCTACTTCGAACCCCTTTTAATTACTAACTGTTCGATGAGTTAGTCTGTGCATTGAAAAGCAGGTTGTTTTAATTTGAGTCACTCTATGTATCTATGAAAGTTTCCAAATCGAAAATTGTAGGTTTGCGGTATTTCCTTGTTGAAAGTTTTTACATGTTGAAAAACTTTCTCATAGATTCTTATACATTACATATAAATTTTGTTTATAAAATGATTTATTTTATCCAATAATATTTATGCAATTACAAATTAATTGTATTAAAGATTAATATTTTTTTTATATTGATGCAAAATGTTTATATTGATGCAAAATATTTTTTTTTTCTTCAAAAATTATTAAAAATTTTTCAGTGTATCACTCTTTAAATTAAGCAAATTATTTCACTTTCTTTCCATTTATTATACAATTTTTTGTTCTTTTTTATTATTCAATACCTAATGTGTAATGAATACTAAAAAAGCATTAAATCACAAATATTAATCGCAGGCACGCACGCAGGCACGCATGCAGGCAGGCAGGCAGGTATACACGCACGCACGCACAAATTTTAATTCTTTAATTGATAAAAATGAAGATCAGGGGACCATTGGCTTTGATAATGTTATCAAAGTCATGACCTAATGACCCTAAATGACTTTTAAAAAGTGGCGATCACTGTTCGATAAAAAATTATTAACAAAAAAGTTTGAGAAATATATCAGTTTTGAGAAGTCTTGTATCTATCTTGTGTCAGTGCTAAAGAAAGCGAGATCCCTCCCATACTTAAAGAGCGAAACAAAATTCACAATTGTACTGTTTCACGTGGGTTTCGATTTTCCATGCATAACGAGATTCATCCCACATCCCTTGCTTATGGAACAAAACGAGGTCTGCAATTGTACTATTCCCCATAGGTTCTCGCTTTGCGTGAAAAATTGTAAACCCATGTGGAACAAATTTAAATTTTTTTATTGACAACTTTTTAATAAATAATGAGCGACAACTAAAACCTTTTGGGAGTCACTCAGAATCATAATAACATATGTCAAAGCCATCGGTTCTTTGATCTTCATTGTTCACTATTTTATTATATATTTATCAGAATTAAGAAAACATGTTTCTTAAAATTTCTATTGTAATAAAAAAATTATTGCTGTTCTGATTAACATGATTAAAATACACAATGCTTTATTAGTATATATATCTTAAGCAAATTTTAATTACATCGTACACATATATTACATACATATATGTATACATACATAGGCTGAGCCACACAAAACAGGTTATAGTTTGGTTAATGATAAAAAAGTTATATAAAGTTGAAAAGGTTGAATGATATCAAGGGATTGATATACATAAAAAAAATATGTAATTCCATTTAAGAAAAAAGTGCGTTTAATAGTTTTTAAATATATTGTTGCATTTTTGAAAAAAATAAACTCCTAGGAAAGTAGACCTTCCTATACCAGTCAATCTTTTTGTATATAACTTTATTGTATCATTAACCAAACTCGAGATGTAGCCCAATTGCATGGTTTACCCTATATATCAGAATAAATATATATAAATTATATTTAAAAAATAAAATTTAATCTTTTAGACTATAAAACCAGCTAGAGATGTTCCAATTATTTTTATCATGAAATACATAAGTGCAAGGATAATCAAGATTAATCAAGTGCATGGTTGACGTAATTAAAGTACACCAAGCATATGTCTTACCATACTCTGCACTTCGCTCAGATTCAGTGCAGCATGTTAACAAATAATGAATAACATAAACAACTAGATGCAAAAACATATTGGCAAAAATCATTTCTTATTGATACATACCATTCTCCTTGTCTTCAATTTCCTTACGCTCTTCTTCAGCTACTAATTCATCGAGATCTTTCTTCTTTTTTTTCTTTTTTTTTGTCTTCGAGAAGTCCATATCTAAATCAAAATCATCATCTACCACAATTTCCTCGACCTGTTGCTCTACAGATTCCTGTAAAATTTCCAAAAAATTTAAAACATACTCTAATTCAGGGTTTCTCAAACTTGTGTGAATCATGACTCACATTTTAAGGATGTATCACCTGTATAGTCCCTACAAAAATTTGAAATCGGAAATACGTTAATATTTATACTTTCCATGTAAAAATAACAACTAAAACTATATAGAACTATATAGAACTATATAGAAACATATATATATATATACATATATTCACAGTACCGCTCAAAAGTATCAGATCACCTGTAGAAAACATTCGCTAATTTCAAATATCAATAACTCAATTATCATATAGAAATGAACAAAATTGCAAATTAAAAAGAAGACTCTCAGCTTTCTAATCACATTAAGATCATGTCGATATGTCAGTTTGTCATTGAACTGCGTTAAATTTACTAACGTAGTGTTTTGTGTTTTTTCTTTATCATTTAAAAGCTATCGTTTTTGTAAAATTGATCACAAATGAAAATTGTAAGAAGTATTTAAAAGCTTATAGTTTCAGCTTTAATTTCGCTTATTAAAATTTTGTCTATCATTTTTTTCACATATTTCGCAGTTATTCAATTTTTTGTGCAAAAGTGCAGTATTTTTTCATAATAACTCTTATCTTGAAAACTTGTGACTTACGAGAAAAAGTCTAAAGGAAAAAAAGTTGCATCTTGTAGCTATCTATCGACTGGAATTTTTTGAAATTTTTACGAATGATTTTTTTATGCATTTTTTATCCATTGCTATTTTTTTAATATTTTTTCAATTTCAATTTTTAATAAATAATATTACGCGATACATAAAATATTAGGGCTTTGTCTACAAAAATTAATGAATAAAATAATAATAATAATTAATTAATTAATATATATATATATAACGTACATATAATATAATAAAACATATATATATATATATATATTGTATATGTCGTAAGTCGCAAGTTTTCAAGATAAGAGTTATTATGAAAATACCGCACTTTTACACAAAAAATTGAATAACTGCGAAACATGCGGAAAAAATGGTAGACAAAATTTTAATAAGCGAAATTAAAGCTGAAACTAGCTTTCAAATACTTCTTACGAATTTTCATCTGTGATCAATTTTACAAAAACGACAGCTGTTTTAAATGATAAAGAAAAAACACAAAAACACTACGTTAGTAAATTTAACGTAATTCAATGACAAACTGACATATCTACATGATCTTAACACGACTAGAAAGAATTAGAAAGAGTCTTCTTTTTAATTTGCAATTTTGTTCGTTTCTATACGATAATTGGATACTAAGCTATTGATATTTGAAATTAGCGAATATCTTTGACAAGTAATCTGATACTTTTGAGCGGTACTATATATGTACACAAAGTGTCTCTAGATAACTGCTTTGAAATAACTGCTAAATCATAGAATATAAAAAAAAGCATAAGACACTTTTGTTATTATTTTTTACATAGGTAATCTGATAATGCAAAAAAATATTTTTTTATAAATTTTTTAAGATAATATGAAAAATGTAAAACGGTTTTTAAATAAAACATGATATTTTCTTCAATATTATAAAAGTACAGAAAAACTAATTCAACTATTTAAAGTGATCTTGAAAATTCAAAAAGAATAGGAAATGACTAAAACTACACAAAACTAAAATTTTTATTTTATTCATTTTATTTACAAGACATGCTCGAAATTTTGACGGTTCATTGAATGTACAAATGCATACCAAATTTCTGCAAAATAAGTTGGCAATTCTTTTAAAAGAAATAAATTTGTTTATACCTCAAAATAAATAGTTAACATAATAGGATAGTGTCCCATAGTGATGCATATTATGCATTAATAACAAGCAATTTGTTAAATGTTTCGATAAATTTGACATGATCAATAAATTGTCCGGCAAGATCACCAGATCACCAGATTCAACAGTGTTAAGTCTGCAGCACACGATGCTTGTTTTGCTTCTCCTTGTTTGCGTTTTAGTAAATTACTAAAATTGCACTAAACAGAAGACAAAATTTTTAGTAATTTACTAAAACGCAAGCATCCATCAAAAAAACAAGCATTGTATGCCGCAAGTTTTAGATTACTTTTTATGGAGTTATATAATCGTTTATCAAACTGCATCTATGACTCCGAAAGACATGAAAAGGCGAATTATCAATGGATGTATTAAGGCAGATGATTATTTTTGCAATCAACCATTCGTTCCGCAACAAAATACAACAGTGTTTAAGAGCAAAAGATGGAAATTTCGAACATGTTTCATAAATAAAACGAATAAAATAAATGTAGTACACAATAAATCTGTTCTAGATTAGTTCAATCATTTTCCCACTGTAGTAATTTTTGGGATTGGTTTAAAGTTATTTCAAATAAGCTGTTGAATTTGTCTTTCTTTGCGCTTTTATGGTACTAAAAAAGAAAGTGTTACATTTAAAAAAACATCAAATATTTTTTATATCATCTTAAAAAATAATTCATAAAAAACTTTCTTCTTTTGCATTATCAGATTCTATATAATAAAAAATAATAACGGAAGTGTTTTCACTTTTTTCATATCTCTTACAGTTAATCAGATATTTCGAAGGGCGTTTATCAAGAGACATTTCTTATGTGAAACAATTGCGTGAATATTTTGTGTGTGTGTGTGTGTGTGTGTGTGTGTGTGTGTGTGTGTGAGTGTGCGCGCGTGTGTGTGTGTGTGTGTGTGTGTGCGCGCGACATAATCTTACACAATCTTAGCCAAAAATATTAGGTATCTCAATAACTATTTATTAACGTTTTAGCTCAAAAATTGATTTATAACATTTATTATGAATTATCTTTTGTTTCAAAAACTACTTAAACTTATGTATGATGCTGTTAATCAATATAGATAAAAAAATTCCAGTTAAATAAAAAAAAATTTAGATGCTTTTTGGCCAAGGCTACACATATGCACACGCACGCACGCACGCATACAGTTAACATTTTTTTAACTGTATTTATTATTGAATGTATTTAATATTTTTTATTGTTATAATACTGTAACACGTTTGCTACCACAATCAAGTTGGAAAAAACATAGCTATGGCCATGCCTTTCTTGCAACATACCTTTCTTTTACATAATGTCGCATGTTCACTTGTATAAATATAAAACATATATATGGGTAATCAACAGCAATTCATCAATTGATAATATGGGTATAGGTAATATAGTCAACGATTGATAAACAAATAATTGGTAATCAACTTATACACATATATAGGTAATCAATAATGTCATACCTATGATGCCCGGCTCTCAAAGCAAACCGCTGTGTCACACATATTGATGCGTAGTAGCAAATGTGTTAACTTAAAAAATAATAACAATCTTTATTTTTTTTATATAAATACTTTAAATATTTTATATTTGAGTTATTGCAAAGTTTCATTGAGATACCGAAATTGTCTTGTAAATAAACACAAATACATAAAATTTATTTACAAAACATATTTACTTTAATTCTCTGTACCACAATAAAATTGCAGAATAAAACTTTGAATAATTTTAATTAAAACTTATATTAAAAAATTGAAATTTTTGTCATTTTTTTAATTTAAATTTATAACAATAAAAAATAACAAATATGTAAATAAATTATATTGTTAAATAAATGATATTAGTCACATAATTTTTTCATTCATAGTCTTAATATCTTTATATGGAAAATATAAATATCAATATAACTTCTAATATAAGTATTAACAATTCCAAAAACATTAACATTTCCATATTTTTTGCAGAGACAAATGATACAGCCTCAAAATGATAATACAACCTTAAAACAATCTAACAAGCCTCTCTGCAACCTAACTTTAATAAATATAAAAAGATGGAGAAAGGAGATATATTAATTTATATCTCCTTATTTATATCATTTCTTATTTTTCAATATTTTATTGTATATAATTTTAGAAATCTATTTTCTAAGATACAAAATAAGATATGTATGAACAACGAGTTTATTTTCTATTTCTTTTGATGACAACTTCAATCGATTTGATACAAGTCATTTTAAAACGCAAGAAATTTGATTGAATTGTAGTTTATTTAAATTGATTTTGATTTCTACCATTGTTGAAAATTTAACTTCACACAAGTATGAAATTGTGAAACACACAAGCTTGAATAGTATAGGAAATAATAGTGTAATTCAATAATATTCAATAATTTTTTGCAACTAATGGGTTATAACTCATATTTATAATCTCTGCTCTAAACAAATATTATTAACACATTCGTGACTGGTGATTGTCGAGTGAAATGTTCAGCTGAACACCGCATATGATTCTTAAAGGTCTGTAGCTGAGTCTGCAAGGATCTGCTATTTGTATGTACATGAATACAAGAAATATTACTTGCAGATATGATTATAATCATTTGTTTAAAATTTAAAAAAAATTAAATATTACAAATGCATTCTAAAAATATGAATAAAAAATTACTGACAATATTAAAATTGATAGAGCTGACATTCAGCTAAAGAATTTGAAGTGACAGGTAGGACTGCGTTATCAGTAACAAATGTGTTAATTATATATCAAAACTTATTTTATAAATTTCTAGAATGTTTAGAAAATAATGTTAACAAGAATAAAATCTATACAAGAGAAAATTTCTAGTTTGTTTATATAAAATATTCATAATTGAATATAATTTATAATTTTTTAAAAATTTACTAAAATGTTATTAAAAAATACAATAAGAATTAAATAGTTAATAAATAATAATAAAGAAAAAAAATTATTGAAAATATATTCAAGATAAAAAAATTTTTCAAAATGGTTCTGTACCTCCTTCTTCATATCAGGTAAAGCCACTTCTAATTCATCTAAATTAAATGCCTTTTTCTTTTTTTTCTTTTTTTTGCCAAAGTTTTCCAAATCAAGTGTCTCATCATCCTCGACAACTGTTGGCTCAGGTTCCTGATTTTCCTTATCGACAATGTTTTCAAATGCATCACCACAAGTGCCTCCTTCATTGAAAGCTGCATCAATATCGAAAGTAGTCTTCTTCTTTTTTTTCTTCTTTTTCAAAGTCGGATCAAATACCTAGCAAGGAATAAATTAAAATAGGTCATACATTATCCAATAAATATACATAAATGTACTAATAAAAATATTACGTATGATGTATTAATATAAATATAGTATGTAAACATCTTTTAATACTGAAAAATGTTATAAAAATTTTTGTGGAACAATTTGAATGATTATTAACATTTCCAAGAATTTTGAGGTTGGAATAATTTATTTCACTTAAATATTATTATGCATCAACAATTTTAAATAATGAAAAAAATTAAATCCTGATATTGTTTCGACAGAAAAAAAAATTTAGTAAAACAGCATAGTATTCGATTTCACATTGTTCGATTTGACTAATTCGCAAGATATATTTTACGTACCGAATCTTCTTCTGTCATTTTTCTGATTATAAAATATTCTCGTCTTAAATGAAGATTTTTTGCTTATTACAAACTTAAGCGACATAAAGCATACAAGAAAAATTGAACAAAATAACTTCAACTTTTACTGCCACACGTTGCCCCCAAAAGGATTGCATCAGAAAATTTGATGGCTTTGTTGAAGAGGGTCCACCCAAGACTGCGTTCGAAAACTTCACCCGAGTACGCAAAGATGTCGTTCTATCTTTGTTTTACGTTTAATAAACGATAAAGATAGAATAATATTCTGCATAACTCGGTAGTTTTCGAACGCAGCCCAGGACAGACAATCTCCCGTTGGTCTCGGTCTACAATAGGTGTAGTAAGTCTTAAGCTTTATAAAATTAACCAATCAACGATTTTGAAGAGAATAATTGACTAGAATTGATCAATTTTTTTACGGTTTAAGATTTACTATGGGAGTTTTCCAGCAAGGACACAGTGGGCGCGTTCAAGTCGGCAAAGCAGCTAAACTGCTCACCAATCAATTGAACATGATTGGTTCTTGCTTGTAGATCTAACCAATCATATTAAATCGCTCGGCGAGCAAGTAAGCCTTTGTCCGGCTTGAACATGGCTAGTGACTGCGTTCAGCAGAAAAAGTAGCTTAGGCTGCGGTCCACTTGACGTTACGAATGCTTCGAAGCATTCGATTGACCAATTAGAAGATAGAATTTTACAAATTAACCAATCAAAAAATGCTTCGAAGCATTCGTAGCGCTAAGTAGACCGCAGCCTTAATAAACGCTTTGCGCTGATTGGATTATATTTTTAGATCTAGAAGAATAGTCCTATCTCAATTTAGATCTAAAAGTGTAATCCAATCAGCACAAAGCGCTTACTAAACTGCTTTTTCTGTTGAATGCAGCCAGTGTAAAGCTCGTATCAGACTAGAGATTGGTTGCGTTCAGCAGAAAAAACAGCTTAGTAAGCGCTTTGTGCTGATTGGATTATACTTTTAAATCTAAATTGAGATAGGATTATTCCTCTAGATATAAAAATATAATTCAATCAGCGCAAAGCGCTTACTAAGCTGTTTTTTCTGCTGAACGCAACCATTAGCCATGTTCAAGCCAGACGAAGCAGCTTGCCTGCTCGCCGAGAGATTTAATATAATTGGTTGGATCTATAAGCAAGAACCAATCATGTTCAATCGCTTGGCGAGCAGGCTAGCTGCTTTGCTGATTTGAACGCGCCCATTGAGACAGAGATTGGATTAGAATTTGATCAATCAAAGCAAAGTTCATTAAACGTAAGAGCGGTTTTCTTTCTTCTGATTGGTTAAATTTCAATCCAATCTCAATTCCAATCTCTAGTCTGATACGGGCTTAACACAGTGAATCATTTTCCTTCTTGTTTACCAATATTAAACAAGAATAAAATGATTCACTGTGTTACACTGTGTCCTTGCTGGAAAACGCTCTATATCTATTGTAGACCGGAGCTAATGCGGGAATATTCCGTTTGACCTCGTCCCAATTGATCACAGCCGCTCATAGCAACCGATGCCTAGAGGCTTTCCACTGTTCAAGCGCTGTGAGTAGCTGCGGTCTGGATGAGTGGTCTGGATGTGATCAAATGAACTGGGAACGTCCTGTTTGCCAATGTTGCGATTGACCACAGGCTGCGTTTCGATTCCTCACCCGAGTGCAGCCGCTGCATTAGAATGAGACTGAAACTGACATGAGATAAAAAGAGAGGGAGAGCATCTGAGTGGGAAATCCGAACGCAGCCCAGCCGGTGTCTAGAGGCTTTTCACTGTTCAAGCGCTGTGAGTGGCTGGTAGTCAATTGCAACGTGGGCAGGCAGGCGCTACTCAAACGAATCTCTCATCGACATAGAACCGTCAACATGGAGACCTGGACTGCTGATTGAAGTGGTGAGGGTAGAGACACGCGTGGAGTAAGAGGCAGATAACAGTACGAACTTCCTTCTCTGTCTACCAAAGCCTAATGTTGTTGTAGCTCTACAGAGCAACAGAGAAGGAACGTTCATACTATTATCTGGCTCTCACTCAACGCGTGTCTCTACCCCCACCACTGCGATCAGCGGTCCAGTTCTGTATCCAGGTCTCCATGGGTACTTTCCATTTGGTGACACAAGGAGTGAATTTACTTCGTCACGTTTACTTCGTCACTGCTGCAGAGAGTATAATTTTGTCTTCATTGACCTGGTTTACATCGAGTACTTGATACGCGTATTAACTAGTAACTTTCTATTAAATTATCTTAATTTCGGCGATGCGTGTAAATGTGTACATGATATGTGTATTTAATTAATCATCTTGATGTATATTGTACCAGCTTAGTACATCATTCTTTGAATATAATGCCGAAATTAAGATAATTTAATAGAAAGTTACTAGTTAGTACGCGTATCAAGTACTCGATGTAAACTAGGCCATTGTTCATTGGACGTAAACAAAGATGAAATGATACCTTCTACAACAGTGACTGCATAAACGAATTCACCCAAGTTGACACAAGTATCGTTTTATCTTTGTTATTGAATGCCAAGAAAGATAGAATGATGTTTGTATCGACTTGTGTCAATAAATGGAAAGTACCCCATGTCGATGGCAATGCTGAAGTAACGTTTTATCCAATTAACGCTCGGTATTAGGGCTATCGCACATAAAATGACATAACCTGCATATGTATAACATAAGACCGCTGAACCAATGAACGTCCAGCATAAAGCACAGTCAATCAATATGGCGGTTTTATCTGGACGTTCATTGCGGTCTTATGTTATGCATATGCAGCTTATGTCATTTTGTGTGCGATAGCCCTCAAGCCCGTATCAGACTAGAGATTGAGATTGAAATTGGATTGAATTTTGACCAATCAAAGCAGAATTCACTAAACTTGAGATTGGTTTTCTTTCTTCTGATTGGTTAAATTCCAATCCAATCTCAATCTCAATCTCTAGTCTGATATAAGCTTTAAGCCCGTATCAGACTAGAGATTGGGATTGAGATTGGATTGGATTTTGATCAATCAAATTAAAGTTCACTAAACTTAAGATTAGTTTTCTTTCTTCTGATTGGTTAAATTTCATTCCAATCTCAATCTCAATCTCTAGTCTGATACGGGCTTTATGGTGAGTTTCCACCGAGCGCGTCACGCGTCGCGTTACGAATTAATCAATCAAAACATCCCATTTCATTGCATCATTTGCCGCACGATTTCTTGCGCAATGCAGCGGTAAATTGCTCGACATTCTAGAGACAAAAGATTCTTCTATGAGATCATGGTGGTTTCTTCCACCATGTATGAGATTCCGAATTGTGCGCAGCTCATAGATATGAGATTTGTGCGAGATGATTTTAGGATTGGAAGCACCCTTAAAAAAT
>JANQDE010000469.1:30906-48743 GCA_037157785.1 Cephalotes varians
AATAGGAAGACTTTGGAATGGTAGTACCACTTGGGTTTTGTTGCTAAAAAATTAAAGATACTACCACATGGGTTTCATTTAAAAAAATAAATACGCTACCACTTGATAGTAGTTTATTTTTATTTATTAAGAATAATCTCATTATTTTTGTTTTAAATTAAAGCTACGAGCAATTGGGTTGGAATAGAAAGATCCTTAAATACAAACATACTATCTCTAGATTTTTACGTACCATTTGGGTTTTATTTTTTTATAGCAATTAGCTATCAAGATAATGATATAAAACTTAACATTTATTGATTTCAAATCTTTTATAAAAATGATATACCTATTATTTAGGCTGAGTAATATTATGCAAATAATAGAGATTATTTTTTTTAACTATCGAGATAATGGGACAAAAACCTGACACCATTTATTGATTTCAAATCTTTTATACAAATAACATATATATTATTTAAACAATATAAAGAGTAATTCAATAAGTGTTTAAGGACTCTCAAAATTAAACAATAAAACTAATCTATTAGATGTGGGCAATGAGAGTCAGCGCAGTAATTGGTGCGCAGTAAAATATATTTAATAATCCATTACAATTAAAGTATAATTAACAAAATACGAACGTTTCGGCCTATATTTGAGCCATCTTCAGCGCAAGTTGGTAGTCAAATGTCGTATACAAAATTAAGCGATACTGGAGTGACATGTATTATGGGTGACCATCCTCAAATTGTCCACACAATAGGAGGGACGTATTATCAGCCAGAGCACATCCACACCGAAACTTTGGATCAACCGGTTCGTTATATGCATTATGTTCAGTCGTAGCGTAATAGTTAAATCAGTACAAATATATATAACGTTTTGGTTACAAAATAATTCTAACAAAGTACCATTCGAAGTCGTGTCCGCGAATATATACATATTATTTGTACAAATAACATACATATTATTTGGGCTGAGTAATATCACACAACTGATATAGATTAGATTTTTTTTTTTAATTAAGGATAATATCACTTGGGTTTGGTACAATAGTTTTTTCTTTGAATTGAGTATGGAATTTAACTGTCGAGATAATGAGATGTAACTTGGCGCTTTTTATTGATTTCATATCTTTTGTACAAATGATACACATATTTGGGTTATCACTTCGATTAGAGTAAAATATCAAATCTTTTATATATTGTATAAATGATATAGATGTTATTAAGGTTTATTATTAGATTATTTGAATTCAGTACATATTACTTAAATTGAATAGAGTAAAGCAATTTTAAGAAATTATAACTTGGCACTAATTATTATACAAAGTGATACAAAAATACGTATTCAACGAGCGCGTACACTTAGCGTTTTTTTTAACCTTTTTTTTAAAAAGGTTATATACTTGGATTTTATATTTTTAATTTAGTTACAAATGATATATATATATACATAATTTATTTTTTTATCTTTTTTATTATAATATTTATTAGTATAAAATGCTAGCTGAAAGGTAGAATTATACATGCAATAAATATACATAATGCATCCCACAAAGTTTTTATGATACAAAATTTTTAATCAAGGTAACTTTGTCAACGACTACAAATTATTCAGTGTCATGTTCGTATATTTTTAATTACATCACAAGTGTGTAAAATATAAAAAAAATATATTTTTTTATTTTGTATATAAAAAATCTTAATAGACAAATCTATTAGAAATCAAATAATTAATAAATCATGTAGAAATAATGATATGTAGATAAGTAAAGTTATTTAATATAATAAAATATTTTATAWAAATATTTAAAGTAATAATCTTTTTTAAATGATTGCTAGCGCGCCTTGCGTCAAAGGCTGCAATTAATTGTTAGCGCCCCTTGCGTCATAGACAGACGTACACCATCCCCACTACGTAGCTTTCTTGGGCGACGACAACGTTTCTTAAAATGATTTTATCTAAATTTTGACTTTGCGTCACAATATCTCGGCACATAGGACACGTAGGAAAAAAATAAAAGCACTTTTATGATGTAAATCAAACCTAAGCTATCAATTAAGACCTTTTAAAACCTAATCAGCTGAACCGTTATTGAGATCTGATAATCTCAGGTGCTCGCAACTCGCCGGCTCGCGTATAGATACACGGTCCGCGCATATACTTTAGCGCTGAGACACGACCGTGTCTCTTGATAATAAAGTAATTATTTTAACATACTCTAATGAAAAAGAAAAAACAAATGTACACATAAATATTATTGCAATATTAAAGACGATAATTTTTTATATTTATGACGGAAGAAATCACCACTTTCTCGCGATTTCTGTTGAGCAACAATGTGTATGTCATTTATTAAAAAGAAGAAATACGGAACTGAAATATTATTGCAAAAATAACTTTTTTGATCTTGTTATTTTACTATATTATATTTTAATTTGCTGTTAAAAAATAACAATAATTTTTCAGTAATAAATAATATAATATTTAATATTTAATTTAATTGTTTTCTTGTTAGCAATAAGATTTTCTTCTAAATAAATTATAAATGGTTTTTATGGAAACAATGTACACGTTATCCAAGATTGAGTTTCTGTTATTCGTTTCTGTTATTATTTATATTCTTTTTATGTTTTCTGTAATTTTTTAAATTACTTCATATTTTGTATATACATAATAAAAATTTCAATTAATTTATAATATATTATAATATATCTATTTCGAAGAATATTAATTTTTATTTTTAAATCTAATTAAAAGACATATAGGCTGCCGATATTTATTGCCACTGCAAATCTATAGTATACGTAACGTGCACTGTAGATTTTCAGTACTGGCAGTGAATGTCGGAACGCACCCAATGTGTCTGCGCCAGTGCAACAAGAAACGTTGCGATGCGGCGAACTTTGCTAGCCCGATAGCTTAAGTTAGCTTTTACGAGATTGGCAACGTAGCTTACGTAGCTATAGGTCGAGAAAAAGGAGACAACAGATGGTCTGCGCTCTACTACTGCTCGACGTTAGCCGAAGTTGAGCGCACATGTACACTAGTCTTTCTCTGTGTGCGTCATCCCCTCCACACGCTGTGGCGAGGTACTGCGATCCGAAACTGGCAGCTCTGGGTCTAGTCCCGATCTAAAAGGATTAAGTTCCTTGACTCGAATTTAGGACCGACGATTAAACTGCTCGTGAAAAAAGATGTTATAGCGTCTTTTCGGGACATTGACCCATATTCCGGATAAAAGTGCTGCGTTCGACTCGCAGCACGCGCCACTGTGCGTGTACCTGCGAAATACAGTTACTGAATATATCCTTCCATACCTCCTCCTTCTTATTCCTTCCAATTTATAAAAAAAACCTTCGGGGTTTGGACGTAACAATATTATACTTTGAAAAGGTTAATAAAGTGTTTCGTCAGATTACGTGATAGAATTGTAGAATTAAGTAATAGAAAAGAAGAATTGTGGCGAAAGAGAGAGGGGGAAGGTGAGAAAGAGAAAAAAGTAGAAAAAGAGACTAGATAATAGAAAAGGGAGAAAGAAGGAAAAGAAGAATTGAATAGAGGAAGTAAATAAGATGCAATATAGTTTATATATCTAATATTTTTTTCTTATGCCCTTTTTTTTAAAGAGAGAGGTTATGTAAGATAGAAAAGGGAAGAAGAGAGAGAAGAAAAGAATTATGTGGAGAAAGAGAGAGAGAGAAAGAGAGAAGGAGAGAAAGAGAAAGAATATAGAAGATAAAAAAGGGAAAAAGAGAGATAAGAATAGAGAAGGTAAATAAGATCAATATAGTTTACATATTTAATATTTTTTTCTTATATTTAATGTTGTGACGATACGTCACTAACGGTGAAACCCTCCGCCGTGTGTATATAGTGTATATAGTGTCTTGTGCCGTGTAATAGTTATAAGTTAGATATAAGATGTAAATAGCGGTTCGCGCCCGCACCGCGCGTACACCGCGCCTAGCATTCCGCGTCCGTGCCGCGCGCGCTCCGCGCCTAGCGTTCGCGCCCCACGGCGCGCGCCCCGCGCCACGCGTTCAATCAACGCCGCTTTGCGCGGCCACCACTTCGTAGCCGGGTCCCAGGTATATAACGACCCGGCACGGAGCACTCAGGACCAGATCCGATCCACCAAGCTGCCAGCACGGGTGTTCTCGGCTACAGCTATTCTGATCCGAATCCGTAAAGAGCACGAGTGTTCTCAACTTTTTATTTCCGAGATCGAAAGCATGGGCGTTCTCGGCTTTCATCCTCGTGCAGGACTCGAGCGTTCTCGGCCCTGCCTCCACTTAACACAAGGTTCGGACGTTCTCGGCCTTATCCTTTTGCAGGACTCGGGCGTTCTGGGCCCTGCCTCCACTTAACATTAGGCTCGGGCGTTCTCGGCCTTGTCCTTTTCCTCCGAGCACGAGTGTCCTCGACTCGGCCTCCACACCAGAAGGAATCGGCGCCACTTCAAAAGCCGCGCATCGCGACACGCGGCCGATTAAACACGCGACCCAATCCACGCGCCTCGCACGGCCCGCCGCAGACCTCTGGCCAACCGATACGCGCTATCACACCGTCCGACGTCACGGCCCCGCGTGCGCGCCAGCCGTCACGAATCACGGTCGCGTCGGCCTCTCGTGGCATCAGACTCAGCTCACGCTCGCGTTCCGCAATAGCGACTCAACTCGGGTAAGGCACTTCCAGCCTATGTACTGTAAACAGACTATGTATATAAACGGAATCAAAATCCAATAAACTTTTGTCGCACTCGCTTGCTTAAAGCATGATCGCATGCCGGTTTGTAACACACCGACTCCGTTTGACATAAAGCTCTGCGCTTTGCTTATCGCGTGAACGCCGCTATCAAAGCTACCGCTCGCTAAAGCACGAAACAAAACGGCCAAACTCTGCCTGTGTAAATATATTGCTAAGAGACTAAGCTCTGCATGTGTAAATATAATGCTAAGAGATTAAACTCCGCCTGTGTAAATATATCGTTTAACGGCTAAACTCTGCCGTAAATACGTTGTTAAACTTTGCTTGTGTAATAATGTCGTTTAAAGAATAAACCATCACTGTTTTCTTTTGTCTAACATCAAACCACGTTTCTTTATTTCTCACCTGACATCCACGAGCTAGATCCGACCTCGGACTTTCGCAATCCGCGCGCGAAAAGTCAGACCGATACAATGTTTTTTTTATTAATTTCTTTTATTTTAAATAGAACAAAAGAAAAGAGTGAAGAAGATAAAAAAAAGGAAAAATGTTTTAAAAAAAGAAAAAAGAAAAAGGAGAGATAAAAAAAAGAAAAAGAAAAGGGAAGAAAAAAGATAAAAGAGGAAGAAGGAGAGATGAATAAAGGTGTATATAAATAAATAAATAAATTATGCGTGCACACATTCATTGCTGTTAGTTACTGACTTGTAAGATTATTTTAAGTAAAAAAAAGTGTGCATGTAGTGCAATATTTGGCCATTTATAAAATTGTTATATGTATTTTTTTTTTGACTATATGATAGATAAATTTGATAATTTTTCGCATCTCCCATTTGGAATAACTTTTCAATCATATTGGTCATTCCATTTGCTTACTAAATTCCAATGAATAAAATATGATGCTTGTATAACTATTATTTTTTATTTTCTTTTTTTTTAGTTATAGTTCATTTTCATTTGTCATTTAACGCTAATTTAATTAATTTTCCAAATAGACGACTGAGCCCATATTGTTTGAAAATACAAGAAATTACAAAATAAATGTCATACTATAGTACTGTTACGTCCACGCCACACGTTCGCTCACACTTAGCACAAACCCTCCAACGCGACTTTCGCGTTAATAAAGACACGGATTAAAGAACACTAATTTATTCAACAATTGATCAACTCAAACGTTATTATAAAAGAATAAACTCAAAACGAGAAAGCGCGCTTGACAACTGCAGAGCTCCAAACAAAATGTCGTCCCTGGCAACTCTTCTTCTTCTGCGCGCCGCTGCAATATCATGCGGAACGTTTGGCGCGGCCACGGCCTGACGCGGGCACAACACTACTCCCCCTCTTCAAGATTGTCGTCCCAACAATCAAAGAGGAGAAATTTTCCAGAATTTGGCGGATTTTTGGTGAGTCTCCTTGCTCTTCCTGGGAATTTCCCAAAAATTCTCGAGCTGTAGATCTTCCGAATTTCAAGCCCCTCTGGCGTAAAAATTCCCGAGGTTGCTCCTCTTCTCCAATCGTCGAATTCTTCGAAGTTTTCAGAAATGAGGGGAGGGAAATCAACTTCTGTGGATCCATCGTCAAAAAGACTCCCCAGATCCCTGCCTTAGCATTCGCTCTAAGTCCCACGGAAAAACCACAGATCAAAAAAACCGTAGGCAAGGCAGTCTTCTGATTCGACTTTGTAAATCTCTTCGCTGAAGAGTTAGCCACATTTCTTTTTATCTTAGATCGTCCTCGCTGGCTGCGATGCCTTTTGGACTTCCTTGCTAGTTACAGCTTCCGCCAGGAATTTATAATTGTCGCGGCGTCCACTCTTCCTTTCTATTAAAAAAAAAAAACAAGAACAAACAGAATTTATTTTTTATCATTCTTTTAAGAAGGGAATCTACCGTCTTTTCCTCTCTTCAAAGGAAGCTAACCTATCTACATGAATAATCTTTAATTTATGCCTCGCTGATTTTTGAATCCTAAAAGTGACATCGCTTAACTTTTTTACAATCGTATAAGGTCCTTCCCAACTGCTTTGCAATTTTGGAGTTTTACCCTTTTTCCTCTGAGGATTGAACAACCATACACTTTGTCCTTCTCTAAAATCGATTTGTCTCACCTTTCGATCATAATAATTTTTTACCCAAGAAGATTGAAAATTAAATGTTGTCTAGCATTATGATGTATAGTATTTAATTTTTCTTTTAGATTTTGGATACAACTCTCTTCAGATTTTTTCCTTTCGTCTGGAAAACTACCTCGCAACAAATCAAGTGGTAAATGAAGATCTCGAGCAAAATACAATTCTACAGGAGTAGTTCCTGTGGACTCGTGTTTAGATGTGCGATAGGCTAAAAGACGCATAGGAATCCATTCATCCCAATCTTTTTGATTTTCCGTAATATATTTAGATAAATAATTAAGGATCGTGCTGGCGCTTAGCGTCTGACCGTCAGATTGAAGGTGTAAAGGAGTTGTCCTTGTTTTTTTAATTCAAAGTAAACACATCAATTCTTGAAAAATGTTTGATTCAAAGTTCCTGCCTTGATCCATGTGCAATTCAAGGGGAACACCATGACGAGAAATTACTTGATTAACAAAAATTGTAGCTATCGTCTTAGCTCTAGGATTGCTTAATGGAAAAGCATCCACCCATTTTGTGAAACAATCGACGACAACTAAAAGATATCGATTTCCAGAAGATGAGATGGGGAGAAGACCAAGTATGTCCATCTGGACTTTTTCGAAAGGAGTGCCAATATTGTAAATTTGCAAAGGTGACTTCCCTTTTCCAGACAGTCCGTTTTTCGCATTACAGATTTTATAAGTCCGACACCAATTTTCCACATCTTGTTTACAAGAAGCCCAATAAAAACATTTACGGACCTTGTCCATGGTTTTGTTAATTCCAAAATGTCCCCTTGACGGTGAGTCATGAACAGCAAGTGATTTATTCGATTATAAGGTACGACAACTTGCAAAATTTCTGATTTTGAATTAGGAGATTCCTACTTTTTATAAAGGACATCGTTTCTCAAAAACAAAGCATCTCAATAGGATAAATAAACTTTTGCTGAAGAATCTAAAGAAGCAAGATTCTGAAAGAGTTTCCTGTTTAATTCCTTTCTTTTCAAGAAAACAGAAATCACTGAATCAACTAACTGATCTCTACGCTATTCTTCAGAAATATCATCCTCCAAAATAATGCGAGCCACTGTATTTCCCTCCGACGAAATTTCCTTAAATTACACCTTAGCACAATAGTTACAACTATTATCTAAACAAGGGCTCGACAATCCGTCGGCGTTACGATGTAATTCTCCTTTGCGATGAATTATTTCGAAGTCGTACTGTTGAAGTCTTTCTAACCAACGAGCCAGTTGCCCTTCTAATTCCTTAAATGACATTAACCCTTTCGCTACGAGCATCGTCTATAGACGGCATCCGCGCGACGACCTGTGTATACGAGTGTCGACTATAGACGGCATCCGCGCGACGACCTGTGTGTACGAGCGTCGGCTATAGACGGCGTCAGCGTGATATCGCTTGATCATCAGCCCCGCAATATTCTTGTTTTTAGGCATACTGCACATCGATGGCACTTGTCTCATTCTCTGGTTTGTTTTTCATTTGTTTTAAACAAGTGAAGTATAAACATGCATTGTTTTCGAGCAATCGGGGCAAGAATCACGCTCCAGTCTCCTTCAAGCTGTCAGTGGCTAATCTTCAACCATCTTGAATTAATCCAAATGAAGGTATATTTTGAACGCGCGTAATATATATATTCTGTACGTCGAAACAAGTTTCTTCTGTGTTCTATTCGAGAGTGAAGTATTTGTCTTGTACAAAAGTACAACGTAACAAGAAATCTTCCTTGAATCATTAGAAGAAATCGGATAACAACTGTTAATTTTTCTAGATTTGCAACATTTATTTGAAAATTTTACTTTGTTTAGTTTGTTTTATAAAATCTTTTTGTACCTCCCTTATTAGAATGTCACAAAGAAGCTCGAAAAGAATTTCATCCTCTAATGGATTAACTGATTCAGACAGTGATTCAGATAATGAAAATCAAATTACACCCGTATTCATAGTCCTTCCTTATCTCAAGGACAGAGGATGCCTCCGTGGAGGCTTCCTTGAATCTCGTAGGCGACCTTGTTTCATAGATGGACCTTGAGTCTCCCTTCCAGAAGGGATCCTTATTTTAGGGAATTTTATTTAGTAACCTATTATATGGCAATATATATGGCGAGTTACACGTTTCCATGGAAACAAGATAAACAGTTTCTAGTCTCCATGTGCACACAAAGGAACAGTTATCTTGCGAAAAAATTTATTGTCATTTTTAAATTAAAAAAATCGTGATCCTAAAATGGAAAAAGACAAAAGCTCGCATTATTCGGAAAAAGAAAAATTGCTTTTGGCTCAGCTGATATCCGAAGAACCCGCAATTGAAAATAAAAAAACCGGTGGTTCCGATTTAAAAGATAAGGCTGACGCGTGGGAAAGAGTAACAAAAAAATATATCAGTCAAGGGTTTACGCCACGTACCAATAAGCAGCTAAAAAAATGCTGGGATAACATGAAACAGAGGTAAGTTATAATTAATCATTTTTTTGCATACTTCTTTGAAAGAGCTATTTAGAGTTTTAGGTTAGAATTTGGTATAGTCAGTAATAGGGAGATAAATTGATTTGTACTTTTGTTTTTTTTAAATATTTTGTAATATATTGTTATAAGTACACTTTTATTTTATATTATATTTATTTATTTTATATTTCAACATCATTTAGTTATTTATTATAAAAAACATTACTCATTTCAGAAAACGAAAATTAACCACAACACTTCGACATGAACGGCTCATGACTGGTGGAGGTCCTGCGCCAGTGCAAGAAACCGATGCAGTAATGGCATTTATGGATGCAACAAATTCAAATATTGATATTGAGGTCGATTGCCCATATGACAATACTGCGGTTTTTGAAAAAGAAAGTAAGCACTAAACATATGTATAACTCATTATTATTCTATATAACTCTATATAATTCTATTTTACAATAACTTGCTTCTTTTTGCTTTTTAGATAGAGTAGAGTTGGATGATGATATTCCTGAAAGTCAGATACTTGATGATTTTGAACCTCACGATAATATAGATCCACCTATCATTAAATATCTTTCTCCGCCAAAAAAAAGGACCTTGACAGAAAATAAAAACATAGAGGTAATGAGAAAGTTTATATAATTCAGTTTAATATTAATTAATAACACTAGAGAATTATAAAAATGTTGTTACTTAAATAATGTTTCTGGTTAAACAGACATTGTATATTAATAAGTTACACATTAACTTTATTTATTACATAGTGAAATTTGGATAACTTTTGTAAAAAAAGGTACATATATATTTCAATAACATTGTGTACCATCTTACTATTGCAGCAACAGGATAGTTATTCTACCAACTAACTTCGTTCAAACTGCAATAATAATAATAATAATAATAATAATAATAATAATAATAATAATAATAATAATAATAATAATAATAATAATAATAATAATGAGAGCGACTTTAACAATAGTATCGACTTGATTTTCAGAACATCAGGGATGAAAAAGTACTGAGATTGATAAAACTTCGAGAAGCAATACAACATCAGCGAGAGATTCACGCTAAAAAAATTAAGATTGCTGAAGTAGAGGAGAAGATAGCTATCTTAAAACATTTAAGAGAAGAGGAAGCTCTCAGTAACAATAAGTAAAATAAATTATAGTAATAAAAATACATTTTACATTTTAATATATATAATTCTTATATATGGTTTATATTATATATTATATAGTTTATATTATATATATAGTTTATATATATAAGCAAAATGCAATATTTCCATATTATTTTATATAAGCAAAATGCAGTATTATTTTCATATTATTTTATATAAGCAAAATGCAATATTATTTTCATATTTGTTATATTTTCAAAAATAATATATTATAATAAACTTTTTATGAATAAAAAACGTCTTTTTAAATAAAAATTGTTTTATTATATACATGTAAATGTACGATTACTATAATTATATCATTATATTATATCATTATATTAATTACTACAATATTGCTATTTTAAGTACTAAAATATTGCCTTAAGAAAAATGTCTCAAAATAAAAGCATTTCTATACGCAAGTCCAATGCCATTTTCCTCAGGTCTTTCACCATTTTCAAATATATCTACAGCCAATTCCTCTTCAAAAACGTCAGCTAGATTATGTCGAATACACAGATTGTGCAAAACAGCAGTAGCACATACAATTGCTACCGATGTAGTTAACTTCGTGCGTAAACCGTACTGCAAACATGGAAATCGACGTTTCCAAACTCCAAATAATTGTTCGATAATAACGCGTGTTTTTTCATGTGCCGTATTATATCGAACTTCTGCCACTGTTTCGGGCCTTATAACAGGCGTTAATAGATAGCGCCGACATGCATATCCACTGTCACCGACTAAAATTCCATCTAGCTGTCCCAACTCAAATCGGCAACGCAGACTACTTCGATCAAATATAACTGCATCATGAGTGGAACCTGGGTGCCTGACGACTATGTCAAGAATTTTCTGTTCAGGTCCAGACACCACCTATAAAAATGATAAATTATTAGCTTATCGTTAAATCATAAAACATTTTTATCATTTATAATGAATAGAGCTAAAAAAATATACCTGTACATTTAGAGAAAACCACCCCTTTCGATTACGAAATACCTCTCCATTATTTCCTCCAGGATTTGCAATTCGTATATGGGTACAATCAATACACCCAATTACGGATGGAAAGTTAGCGACTGCATAAAATTTATTTTTATTTCTCAAATGTATATTCTCAGTGCAAAAATTAATATATGTGCCCAAGTGTGATGCCAAAATTTTGGAAACTTGTGTAACAATTCGCGATACTGATGATTGGCTGCATCCTCGCAAGTCTCCATTAACAATCTATACGCAGCATAGAATACAAATAAAATGAAAATGAATCATCTATGTTTATTCACTATAGTATTAGGACAAATTATACAAACCTGAAAGCTGCTCGTTGCATAAAAGCGCAACGTTATTAATAGTTGCATTAGCGAAGAAAAAGGCAGTCCACGATTACTACATCTTCTTAAGCGCCAATTCACCAAGGGTAATAAAATATCGATTATGGCTCCTTTACTAAATCTATACCTTTTTTTAAAAGCAATATCGTCGAAAAATTCAATAGGATTTTCCCAATCGCGAATGTATCTTTTAGCAAGTCGCCACGCATGTCTATCCTCTAGATACTCGTTTTCAGATTCATCGTCAAAATTACTTAAGAATTCATTATCCATTGTACTCCGTAAAAGATTGACATGTAACACGTAAAATAAACTTTTGCAGGTTATGTTGAAATATATTTAACACAAATTTCCATGGCGTTGCTTCCTTCTATAGTTTCCATATATGCCGTTTATGACACTGTTTGTATGAAATAGCGCAACACATTACTAAAGAATACCTCAAGGAAGCTCAAGACCTTCCTTGAGATAAGGAAGCTAATGAGGCACCTTATTCCGTTAAGGAAGATTTATGAAACATGGAATAAGGAATAAGGTGTCCTTGTTCCTTAAGGAACGACTATGAATACGGGCGTTAATGTAATACGACACAGAAATAGAAGAGCTATGTGTAGTACTTCTGAATCAGAAGCAGAAAAGATTGAAGCCATGACAGTAACTGTGAAGTATGGGCGTCAAAGACATTTGTCCCCAAAATACATAAGTTTGCGGTAGCGGATTCAGGAATTAAAAGAAATATTAGTAGATCAGCAAAAATCTTAGATTACTTTCAGCTTTTTATTTCTGAAGAGCTCGTAGAGTTGATTGCAAGGGAAACTAATCAATATTGGTCTCGAAAGAATAATAATAACGTAAACAAGTCAAATGTACTAGCCGAATTATACTGTTTTTTTGCTGTGTCATTCTTGATGACACGCAACAAGAAGTTATCATTAGCAGAGTACTGGAGTACAGACAAACTTCTACGTAGCGATATTTTTGGAGAAGTAATGACTAGAGACCGTTATTTGAAATTACTACAGATGCTACATTTCACCGATGACGTCGGTCGTACTAATAATCGTTTGTACAAAATACGGAACGTCATTGAAATATTACGAAAAGCATTTAGTGAATCATTTCAGCTTTACCAACGGCTATGAATTGACGAAAGTTTACTTTTATATAAAGGGCGGCTTTCTTTTAAGCAATACATCTCATCAAAAAGAAACAGATTTGGTATAAAATCGTTTATTCTGAGCGACTATGAGACAGGGTTTGTGCAAGATTTAATTGTTTATGCCGGATTATCTACCATGATAGATACTGAAAATCTGGATATTGGAAAATCTGGAGCAATAGTGGAAGCCCTTATGAAGCCCTATCTAGGAAAGGGCCATACCCTTTATGTAGATAATTGGTATTCGAGTCCCGCTTTATTTAAGTTTTTACATAATAATTGCACAAATGCGTGCGGGACCGTAAGAAAAAGGAGAAAAGGAATGCCAAAAATTGATAAACGATTAAAGGGGAGGCAGCATTTAGATCATCCAATAACTTATTAGTCTTAAAGTGGATGGATAAGAAAGAAGTGTATATGCTTTCTACCATGCATACAGCAGAATTTAAAACGGTAATCAGGCACGGAGGAGAAAGAGTTATCCAGAAACCTGTATGCGTATTAGACTACAACAATTCAATGGGTGCAGTGGATAAAGCTGATATGGTTATAAGCACTGTGAACTCGACACGCAAATCTTTAAAGTGGTACCGCAAATTTTTCTTTCATTTGTTGGACATTTGCGTGTGGAATGCTTATTGCCTTTTCAAACATAAGATGAAACGACCGATATCTATGGCAAAATTTCAGTTGCAATTAAT
Source organism: Cephalotes varians (assembly GCA_037157785.1). Lineage (NCBI taxonomy): Eukaryota > Metazoa > Arthropoda > Insecta > Hymenoptera > Formicidae > Cephalotes > Cephalotes varians. Next base: position 44,566 of record JANQDE010000469.1, read on the forward strand.
TAGGGAAATACTGGAAAAGTATCATCAAAGTATAAGTCATCAACATCGAACGGGTAATAATCATCCACTGAGATTAACAGAATGACATTTTCCGTCGGTTTATAAATCGGCAGGAAAAAAACCAAGAAGAAGGTGCGTCGTTTGCAATGCGAACGACAAAAGACGCGAAACTACGTATGAATGTAAAAACTGTAATGTCGGATTGTGTGTCGACCCTTGCTTTAAAATTTATCATTGTGAATTAAATTATTGAGAATTTTAATTTGACATATCAATTACCCTAAATTATATTTGTATTTATAATAATTTCAAAATCTCCAAATATGTCGTTGTGTAACACTTAAAGAAGATTACGATCCGGAGACTGACAAGGCTGCACCGAAAGATGTAAGTCCGAACACCAGTTTACCTAAGCGCAACATGCACACTTTCCGGCGCAGTGCTCCGTTCAGTGGCGCTACTCCGGCGGCACGGTGGCCCGTTCAGCGGTGTCACTCCGACGGAGCACACTGCCGTAGCGAAAGGGTTAACTATCGAAGGGATACATCATGATCAGTTCGTATTAGAAACTTTCGTCCATATAAATAATGATGAAAGGATTTTATCAAGGAAACAATAGCCAATAATTCTCGTCGAGTTACACAATAATTGCGTTCAGATTTATTTAATACTCGACTGAAATAGGCGATAACTTTTTCTTCTCCCTCTTGTTTTTGAGATAAAACCGCACCAATTCCATGATTAGACGCATCTGTGTCAAGAATAAATTCTCCTTCCTCTAGGAAAAGAAAGTACTACAGAAGAAATTAAAGCTTGTTTGAAAGTTACAAAAGCTTCTTCGACAAGAATCGGTCCAAATAAATTTAGTGTGGTTCTCTGTTAATTTAAATAAGGGTCTAGCCTGCGAAGAAAATCCTTTAACAAATCTACGCTAATAAGAACAAAATCCCAAGAAACTCCGCACCAGCTTCTCATTTTTTGGAACTGGCCAACTCTCGATGGCTAAAGTTTTCTCGGGATCTGTAGCAATTCTTTTTTCTGAAATAATATAAGATATTTAACTTTTCTGCTAAATAAAGAACATTTTTGAGATTAATTTTAAGATTGGCTCCCCCTAAGCCAAAGAAAAACCGTAAATTTTCCTACATCCCCGTAAAGATTTTACTGTAAACAATAACATCATCTAAATAAACTAAACAAACTTTATGCAAAACCCCGTGCAAAACTTTTTCCATCAAGCGTTCAAAAGTCGCTGGCGCATTACATAAACCAAAAAGCATTACTTTAACAATAATCAATTAATTTTAAAAGGGCTAATAAGAGCAATGCCGCAGTCTGTAAATATAGATAATTAATTAATTACATTAAATGATTACGTTCTGCTAACTGCGGCATTGCTCTTATTAGCCCTTCTAAGATTAATTGATTATTGTTAATTGATTAGTGTTATTTCAAGAGCTCATCACATTAATAGATAGCTTACACTTATTAATATTGTTAGCATTACTTTAAATTGCCAGAGACCACTCCCGATAGAAAGCGCTGTTCTCTCTATCTTCAGGGCGAATCCCTATCTGCCAATAGCCACTCTCAAAATCAAGAGTGGTAAACCAGGAATTCCCAGCCAATTGATCCAAGATATCCATTCTCGGTAGAGGATAACAATCCTTTTTAGTAACAGCATTCAACTTCCTATAATCTACACAGAACCTAAGCGACCTATCTTTTTTTCTAACCATGGCCGACGAGAGCCATGAACTTTGTGATTCTTCGATAACTCCTTGAGTTTCATATCATCTAAAATGGACTCCACTTTTCGTCGCAGAATTAGGAATAGGAATTCGCCTTGAGGATTGTTTTATCGGTTGTTTATCCAAAACATTAATGGAATGTTCTAAAATTTTGCAATTTTCGGCAGAAATATCTTCAGAGAAGACGTCCTGAAATTCCGATAAAAACGATATAAAATTATTCTTCTGCACAACTCCAAGTCTTTCCGAACTTCGCTGTAAAAGTTCGTTAAGGAATGCGGGAATTCTTTTTTCGAAAATCACACAAGAACAATTCATTATTTTTTTGTTCGAAAAAACATCGTTTCCGAATTCAGGCTCTAAATTTTGATCAAATTTACTCTCTTAAGAAAATCCACTCCTAGAATACAATCATCTGAGATTTCCGCAACAAAAAAATTCCAAAGAAAATTTTCCTATAACGATTTCAACAGACACCCTGAATTGAACAGCAACTTTTTCTCCAGTAGGATACTTCGGGAAACTGTTCCTCAATAGTAGACTTCGAGAAATTAACCAATTTCCTACTTAAAATTGAAACATCAGATCCTGTCAACCTTGAAAAAATGAAGTTTTCCACCCACAGTCCCTTTAAAACAAAAAGGCCTTTCTGCAACAATTCTACCAACTCCGTAGGAATAATGTTCTGTTTTATTTGGGGCACGCTTCCCAATCGAACCTGCCCCTCTCAGCTTAACCAGACCTAGTTTCCCCTTTCCACGTTTTTCAAAGATAAACACTCAGATCGAAAGTGTTTTCAGTTGCCCTGCATTGCCAACACTTCCTACTATCATTCCCATGTAAGTTACGAAGATTTCCTTTTCTAACCTCTTTTCCTTGTTTCTTTCTCTCTTGTTCCTTTCTCTCCCCTCTTGTTAATGTTTTCCCAAATAAAATTATTTTTCTCCCTAAAACAATCTTCATTTTTGCGCGAAAAACTATTTTTTTGAATTACTTTTATTGCGACGCTTCTCTCTACCGCCGCTTTTAGAGAATTTACCCCTTCAAGCTGTAGGGTGCGTTTAATAAAACCATCCAACAACGCGGAAATAAACTGCGCGCAAGCAATCTTTTCTCGCATCTCGAGAGAGAGAGAACACTCAGGATAAGTCAAACGCACCAAACGCTCTAGATCAGTGCCTGTAAGTAACAAAATCTTCACCAAACTTTTGTCTACGATTGGTGAATTGGAAATAATAAGACTGAGCGGAATGGCCTTCCCCGAATCGCAATTCAAGTTTTGATTTCAATTCCGTAAATATAACCGAACCTTTTCCGCAATTCCATCTAAACGCAACGCGCCCTTCCCCGCAAACACGCCGCGAGGGCCACAGTCTTAACCGAGTCGCTCCAGTCATTCGCGTTCGCGATAAACTCAAATTGGGAAAGAAATTCTCGCAGGGGAACATCACCGTCAAAAATATCCGATTTAAGTTTATAACCTAAACCGGGACGCATAGTTCCCGAAAGAAGATCGTAGTAGAAATATTATTAGAGTGACTTAGCTGTAAAATTTTCTCGCGGAGGTTTCGGAGTTCCTCGTCCCGTAACGACTGCAGCATCGTAGCAAACTCTTCTTGCCACTGCTATTACAAAACACGTTCCTCTCTGAGCTGCCGCAACTCCTCCATCGCCATGCGAAGAAGCATTTCCGGATCTGTCGCTTCAACGCCTCCCTTTGACCGCGTACACATTTCTTTCTTCGGCGAAGTCATTAAAGCCATGGCGTTCTTCAATTTTATCCCGGACGAACCCCCAAAATGTTACGTCCACGCCACACATGTTCGCTCACACTCAGCACAAACACTCCAACGCGGCTCTCGCGTTAATAAAGATACGGATTAAAGAACACGAATTTATTCAACAACTGATCAACTTAAACGTTATTATAAAAGAATAAACTCAGAACGAGAAAGCGCGCTCTTGATAACTCCAGAGCTCCAAACAAAACCGTCCCTGGCAATCGCTTTTCTTCTTCGCGCTCCGCTGCAATATCATGCGGAACGTTTGGCGCAGCCACAGCCTGACGCGGGCGCAACAGTACGTTTACCAGTTCATCTTCCTAACCAACAAAATGTTATAATTGAAAACGAAGTCTTTGAAATAACAATAAATTTTGCTTTAAATCAAGTTACGATGTTAATTGATTACACAGCCACACAAAAAAAAATTGACTTCCAGGCCCAGAGGTCAGACCATGTTTTTTATRTGTTTTTTGGGTCGCTGAATAAGAATCTGAAGTCCATTTAACCCTATCACCTCACCATTTTTCATAACCTCAAAAAACTAATGTTCTTACACAAAAAAAATCGAATTTTGAGTCCTGATCTCAGACTACGTTTTTTATATGTTTTTGGGGTCGCTGAGAAAGAATTCCAAGTCCATTTA
>JANQDE010000470.1:32654-42780 GCA_037157785.1 Cephalotes varians
ATTTTGGAACGTTTCAACCTTACTCTTCTTCAACCAGGCAATTTAAAATAAATAATTCTAATATAATAAAATTAATATAATAAAACACGGAAAGTATGTAATAACTCAACTGATAGACGCATAACGTTGTATTAAATAAAATATTACCCAGAGAATCAACAAGCAGTTCAATGAGATTGTTAATRTTGTCCAACGTTTTTTGTTATAAGGCTATAAGAAAGATGGAGTTAAATTGTAAAAAAGATATAAGTCCAAAGTAAGGTATAAGTCCTACTTTAGTGCCTAAATTAACAAGAAAGGTATACGTAAGGTATAAGTCCTAATTTAGTGCCTGGCTGAAGACCAAATAAGGTCGAAATGTTCCAAAATTTGTAATTTAAAATTTAAATAAATAATTAATGTAATTATAAATAAATATTAATGTAATTATTATCTTAACTTATATGGCTCGTCTCATGTGACCTATCTTACGTGTTATTCTATTGCTTAGAAAAACGAGCAAAACATATTATTATTTTTAAAAGAAATAATTRTATAAAAGTCGTCTTTTTTATTTCTTTATGTATTTATTTTATTTATTTATATATTGTAATGAAGTTGTTATTATTAATAATATATTTTTTTTCTTTTTGTTCTTCTTGTTCTTCTTTTCCTTGTTGTTCTTCTCGTTCTTCCCATTTTCATCCTTCTCGCGGTTTCCGTTGAGCAACAATATGTACTGCGACCGCACTCACGAGTGACGGGCAACTTCGTCGCGAGCTCGCGATCTCCGGAATCACCGAAAGTAAGATCTTTCGCGAAATTCTCTAAGTTGGGCGTAAGGCACGAGTGAGCGTGCCACTCTCACGCGAGGTTTACTCGGATCACACAAGATACGAAATTTTACCAGAAATCGCGAGTCACGACGGCCACGATAGCCACGGCAACTCAGCCACGGAATTGGTAGAGGGGCGGTTCGGTACGTGGACGGGAAAGATCCGGGGAGGCGAGAGAGGTTGCAATTAGTTAACGCAAGCAGCTAAATAATAACAAGAGTATATTTCGTAACGGCTCTTACAGATTGGGCGGATCCATAGTTAATCGACCGGTATAAGGTGGCCTTTACGTCTTCCTGCGCGATTCGATTCGAACTCTAATGGATGGCCAGTACTTTATTCGATCCGCTCGGTAGCAATGCAGGGCGCGCAAAGTACAATGAGCGCAGACTTGCGCCTCGATGGCGTTCGCCCCGTTCCGTACACTAGAAGGGCGACAGCTAGAGACTTTATTGAGCGTTATTCTACAGACGATATTACAGAAAAGAGCCTCCCGACAGCTCGACACGACAAATTCACGCAATTTTACAAAATCTCGCCCGAACACCGTACAATATAGACGAAAACGACAACGCACGAGTGACTGCGCTGTGGCGATACGCGGGAGAGAGAGACGCGTAATACTTAGGTCGACAGGACGGCGCGGCAGCCGATCACGTTAACAACAATTTCATGAATAAATCCAATTGACTATGCCGCCGCGCGAACCTCTCAAGCTATTGAGCGAGTGAACGACTGTGCTACGCGGGTTCGTCTCACCGAAACGGCAACCTTAACTCCTCCTCGTCCTCTCGTACAGTCTTCGATAGCCTCTGGATCCCGTGCTCCTCGACGGATCTCGCACGCACGCAACAGATGACGGCCACAGCGACAGTGACGGCCCGTCGTCCTGCAGAAAGCTCGCTCCCCGTTGCTCCCACCTATTTGCCGCGAATTGTTTTCCAATTGGATGTCCTCGCTCACGCGGTCCCCAATTATAGGGCCAATCATGCGGGTCCGCGCTCRGCGGYCCATGGCGCGCGACTCAAAKGGCAGGTCGCTAATGCGGCAGCTTTTCCGAGTTTTCCGCAGGCCGTTTCCGACGTTCCTGGATCCGGCTCATGGTCCCTTTCCTCTGAGCGGCCTCCACTGTCGGGTCCTGCACGGAATTCGATCTCGGGTTCTCAGCCTTTCGAGGACTCGTCTTCCCGGCAGCCTCTTGGCTTGACGGCAGCTGCAAATATAGAGCGATAAACACAATYCGATTAGGCAGGGAGGGCGGAAGATACGATACAACCTATATTTTAGGACCACTCCGCAGGCCGCTCCGCAACTCCTCGACGGTCGTCCTCTTCTGTCCATTTTTCGCCTCGCCTCGGATGAGAYTCACCGCACTCGCACAGTCCTAGTCGCTAATTCTTACATCGATACAACAAAAAGAATAAAGCGCGTAAATGAGTCCACGCGATTCCGCTACGCCTCTCTCCCGTAAATTATGGGAGCACAAGACCCAAGCGTGCTTGCAATTAAATATTTCAAATACCAGTGACAGCGCCTACAAGGCGTCACGTCACAGTACGTTACAAATTAATGAAAAATAAATTGAATGAGAGCACAAATAATACTATGAATTATAATTTCTGGTACTAATTAATATTTAATATTATTTAAAAAGCTAAAATTAATGAATAGTGTAATAGATATTTTGTAAACAAAAAAGCGTACATGTTGGCCAAGAGTGGATTTTTATATTTACAACTTTTAATTTTACATTTAATTTTACATTTACACATGCTTGTACAAAATATAATAATTTTATAAAATTATTTATATGTAAAATTGCAGGAAAATAATCATTGATAAAACCTACACAAAAATGTAAGGCAGTAAGACATAGGCCGATATCCATTGCCAATATTGAAAATCTTTAGTGCACGTTACGTTAGATTTTCAGTATTGACAGTGAATATTGGAACACAGCTATAGGCAGTAAGCGAACTGATCAATTACAGTTGCGTTACATTTCGATATTCGACATTGGCTGGATTCCGTAAAGCGTATATGCGCGCATTTTGTTATAGCATACCCGACAAGAACTATAGATAAACGCGCGCATATGCGCTTTACGGAATCCAGCCATAGTCGGTAGAAGAAGAGAGAGCAAATCATATGTCCGCGCTCTTCTACGGCTCGAAGCTAGCCGAAGCGTGAGCGTACACGGACRTGGGTTCATGYTTARTGTGCGTRRCCAGCCTATCCCCTCCATGCGGCCGCGTGCCGTAAATCGGCCGAAACTGGCATCACTGCATGGGATGCAATGTTAAAATATACGCGCGTCAATTTCAAATTGCTGATATCGTGGTTATGTTTGTCGAACGCGGTATACGCGGCAGTTTGAGTCAATGTTCCAACAGATACGCGCCAACAACAAGTACATGCCATCGTACGATTTATTGAAATCATCGTCGTATCTTATGTATTTCGATGTAAACAATTTGTATGGTTGGGCAATGTGTCAAACATTGCCTTACACTGATTTTCGATGGGTTGACGATATATCTAATTTCAACGTTATGGATATCGCGTTGGACTCTTCGACAAGTTACATTCTCGAGGTTGACTTGGAGTATCCGCAACATCTTCACGATGCGCACACTGACCTACCGTTCTGTCCAAYGCAYGACARACYACYCGGCAAGYGGCAGRACAAACTYCTYGCAACTCTATWCGATAAGAAGCGCTACGTCATACATTATCGTAACCTACAGCAGTGTACTCGTCATGGCCTCCGTATCGCAAAGATTCACCGCGTATTGCAATTCTCGCAATTTCCATGGCTTCGCAATTATATCGAACTTAACACGAATTTTAGAACACTAGCCAAAAACGACTTTGAGAAAAATTTATACAAATTGATGAACAACGCGGTATTTGGTAAAACCATGGAGAATGTGCGCAATCACGTCAACGTGCGACTCTTAACGTGTTGGTAGATACGGTGCAGAGGCAATGATCGCGCAACCAAATTTCCATATCGAAACGTATTTTCGGAGAATCTGGTTGCGATAGAAATGCGTAAGCTTGAGGTGAAGTTCAACAAACCAATTTACGTGGGTATTTGCATCCTTACATATCCAAGACATGTTTGTACGAATTTCATCACGATTATATGTTGCCGATGTATCATGAGAAATGTAAAGTAATGTACACTAATACGGACAGTCTTATTTATCTCATCGAGTGCGACGATGTATATGACATTATGAAACGTGATATCAGCAAATTCGACACGAGCGATTACGCGGTCGATACGGCTTTCCACTCGTCAATAAAAAGTACCAGGCTTGATGAAGGATGAAAATAATGGTGCGATCATGACCGAATTTGTCGGGCTTAGAGCAAAGATGTACGCCTTACGCGTCGACGGTAAGAAAGATACGAAGAAAGTCAAAGGCATCAAGAGTAATGTCGTTGTCAAGTCGATAACATTCGACGATTACACGCGATGTATGTTTGACGAAACCGAATTGACGCGAAAGCAATCATGTAAGATCAAAATTGCACGAGGTATACACGATATCCGAAACGAAAATCGCTCTAAGTCCGTACGACGATAAGCGATACATTCTGCCAGATTCTACCGACACGCTGCCATGGAGACATTATAAAATACTATTGTAAATAGTAGTAGTAGAAAAAATGCGGGTGGGCTAGTAGGAAGCCCTAATGTCACCTAGATCTCTTGATCCTTTGTGACTCCCCGCCTGTTGTCAGGGTTATGCAGATATCCCCAGCCCGGTGTTCAGCACCAGGCTTATTAGACTGTTCATCCTTTTATCTACTAGATCTCTGGGTTCTATAAACATGCTGCCCCAGAATCTATATCTTTTGCATGAGAGCGCGGGACAGCGGCACAGGATGTGTGAGCTGTCCTCGCTCTCTTCTCCGCAGAGACGGTAAGTTTTACTCTCGGTGAGTTTGTATAGATGACTTCTTAGAGCCACATGACCAGTGAGCAGTCCGATGCCGAGCCTCAGTCTGCTCCTGTTCATAACCAGCAGCTCACTCGTTCTATTATGCTGAGGGGATTCCATCAGCTGCTTAGACCATTTGCAGCCGCTGGTCCATTTCCAGGAGTTTGAGTGCTCCTTCTCTAACCAGTCTCTGATGATGTTTTTTCCCGTGGCGAAGGGAACGCCGACGACCGGCATCTGGGTCCATGTATTCCCAGTCCCGCCAGTTTGTCCGCGATCTCATTGTCAGGGATGCCTTGATGAACAGGTATCCACATTAGGATCAGTTCGTGGGATTCTCCTAGTCTGTTTAGCGTCCTCATGCAGTCCCATACAACAGATGATTCTGTGACAGTTTTGCAGAGAGCGTCTAAAGCTGCTCTACTATCTGAGCAGATGCGGTACCGGTCTTAGAGCATATACTATACATGGAGGAAGCATTGCATGTTAAAAAGTGTAGACTCGTTAGAGAGAGCGCGCGATAGTTTGGGTACTCGCTTTCTCTCTCTAATCGTTGTGGAAGAGTAGGGAGACTTCGCCCCATGTCCGAGCGTCGGCTTGCGTACCTAACCAAACAAACACGACAAATATACTCGCAAACTCTTGAAATATTTATTGAATGAATTATGGTAAAATTGAACAGGGTACTTCCTAAACATTATATCTAAATTGAAACTATAACAATAAATAAAACTGAAGCCCTTAAGGGGGCGATGATCATAAACCATTTCGAGTCATTTATAATGAAAAGTTGGAGTCGTGAGGATTAAGGCGCGTGGCTATTTTTGCATGATCGTGATTCGACCAAACGAACTAATTTTTTTTTCTTTTTCAAATTGATATTTATATTTAATTTTGGCTTTTCTCAATAAAAAAAGATCAAATTAAACTGTGTATTAATCAGTTATATAAAATTTTACATTCTAATAAAAGTATATTATTCATTTATTTTAATTATTCGGTGAATAATAAAACAATAAATTATTTAACAAATAGCCGCTTYTTTTATTACACAAATACTTTGATATTTTTATGAAAAGTATAAACAATATAATATTAATAATACAAACACGTATGAAAATCGTAATAAATAACGCAGTCATCATTTTCGGTAGTAAAAGCCTAGTGGCACAATATAATATCTTTAAAATTATTTATTCATTGCGAAACAAAATCATCTTTGTATAAATTCTTCTAATTTTCTTATTTGCTCGACTTTTCTCAGATTGGTAATGATTCACTCGTACTCTTAAATAGGTAAAAATTATTTGTTTAAGGATAAATAATCTATGTTTTGAAGGATCTTCAGAATGTCGGATTTGTAAGAGAGAATCTGGTATATTTTTTACGATACTTTGAAATAACGTATTAAACATGCCTTTTTTTGACGTATATAATAACCTGAAATTTTTCTCGACGATTTTGCAAATATCCATGATATCAACAGAAGGTGAAAGTAATCCTCCTCGATTTTTTTTTTTCTGTAAGACTAGAATGACTTTTCTCTGAAATCAATAATAAAGGGCACTGGAAACATTTGCTCTTTTTTAAAATGGTTCTTGTAACAAATCCTGCAATATGAATGACAGTATTGTCAATATACTTTTTTATTTTTCCCTTTCCATAAAAATCATCGCGCTCTGATAGAGCAATATTTATATCCAAAAGTGACGTTTGATTTAGTGAATCCTCACTTTTAGCATCTGTTTTTTTCGATGAAACTTGTAAAAGGCTTGTTTTATCTAAAGACGTGCAATTCGCATGCTTAGATTCTTTGACATCAGCATGCACTAATCATTTTTTAAAAATATGGATAAACTGATAGCAGGTAGGATTATTACTGTATCCTTCTTTGCTCCTTACAGCACTAAAAAACATCTCAAGATGATCCTTTATAGACAATTTATACGTTAATAAATAGCCATTTAATGGCAATATAAAAGTGTCGTAGACTCGTAAAATATTGTGCAAAGAAATTATCATGCCAACAAAACCAGTTTTCCTTGCACAGTTGACCATTGGAGTAGTGCCATCAGAAGTGCGTAAACCTTTAATATATTCTGTTATATTCTCAACTTTTTTTCTTATCTCTATAATATTGTTGGAATCTATACAATTTTTTGATTTATTTTCATTGTATCGCTCCCTTGAATTTAAAATGTCAAAACCATTGTTTATAATAGAACAAAATTTAACTGTTCCTTCAACATTTTTAAATTCAGGGCTTTGAACATCATCACGCATGTATCGCAAGGCAACGCTGGAGCTTTCACTAATAGTTTGCGCAGCTAAACGTACGTTCATTTTATTTTGGTCGAAATCGATATGCTGTCGTCTGATTTTCGTACCTAAATGTAGTCCCTGAAAATCTTGTACGTCGACTACTTTTTTCAAAAAATCCCATGAAATTATGTTTTCGTCAGCATCATACATATCGTCGTGAGCAAAAGCATTCCTTATTAGCTTAAGCATATGGCAGCCATCGGGGAGAATAAATATCGGCTCTTTTGATACTGGATGAGGAAAGTATACATCCATAGGATTCTCTGCAGAAATTGTTGCTCCTAAATATTTGCACATTGTAAAATTAGCTTGTAACCCGTCAAAAGTTATAGATGTGATTTTAACACCAGTTTCATGTAGTCGCGTTAATAATTCTATCGTTAATTCCGCTTGCTTTTCACCATTCAAAGCCTTAACGAAATAATGCGAAACTGGAATTTTCCAGCCTCCGTTAACGCAGACCAACATAAAAACTAATGCATTCTCTGCTTCTGGCATTTCATCTTTTTCGCTGTCTTTTCCGATGTCAACATATYCATACTCCTTTCCATTTATCACTTGAACTTTCTTTTTTATTTTCATCTCATCCATAAYCAAATTACATAATACATCTCCTTTGTTATTAATACTTCTCTRAAATTCTACTTTTCTTTTAACCGCGTCAATGCWCGCTTGACTGATACCAGAGCAACAATTTATRTTTTTATACCATTTGCTGATATTCATCGGATGCGGTAGGCATTTCAGAAAAGCATTCCTAACGTAATTGTATGCTTTTGGCGAGTAAAAATGGAGAGTATTACAAAAGGCTTTTAAGGCAGTTGGAAATGGAGTTTTTGAGTATAGTTTTCGTAGGAGTCTTCGTTTCAGAAGTCTTCGAAAAATTTCATAAGCATGAGAAGGTAACGATTCCTACAATAGAAAACAATTTACAGTACGTGTTACAAGTTGAAAATAATTATTATTATGATCATTATAATAATATGATTTGAATTTAAACTATTGAAATTTTTTAAAACTATTGTATATTTATTTCAGTTTATAAATATATAAAAGGAACTCTTAAACAAAAAGTGCGTGAGGTTCAAGCTATATTCACTATAATTTACATGTAAGAGGGTAAATAAAATTCAAAGAATTTTTTTTTATATAATTTAAGAAATTTCAAATAATTTATTTACAATGATTGTGTATAAAAATATTGTATTATTAAATCGCTTAATACTTAATTAGAACTAATATTTCTTACAGTAACGTAGCAAGTTCTAGTCAGGAGAATATTAAATATCAATATATTTTTAACAAATGGATCGAATAAGTAGAAATAAATTTTTTTATTTGATAGCATAACAATTTCATTAAATATTTATTCATGTTTGTACATGGATGAAAACGATATTTTGTATTTTCATGATTAGAGATTTTGTAAATAGTTAATAACATATTTTTAAAAATATAGTATTTTTATATAATGCAATAAATCTATACGCGTATATACACCCAAGACACACTTACATGATTTTCAATAGTTTACATACAAATATTACAAGAATTGATAAAAAAATAATTTCAAATCAGAATAAAATTGATGTGAAATTACATATCAATTGTTGTAAGATTGTGTAGAAATTTACAATTTTATTGGCTATATACTTTGTATGTCCATTCTTTCTAAAACTTTCGCCACTCACACATACAGATATTTAATATAAAGCAAATAAACAAAAAAAGGCTTACGTAGTACATTACCAGTTACTCAATACTAAAGTATTCTAATCAAGAATCACTCAACTATTGCACTACTTACTTTTAGTAAATCAATAATCTTTTCGTTGACTAATTTACAGTGCTTCAAATGTAACATCAAAGAATTTCCTGTCTTAACTCCTTTTTTCGAGCGATACAGTTTCATCTGTAAAGTTTTGTTTTTTCGTCGGAGATTTATAAGTTGTTTCTTTGAATTTCGTAAAATGTTTTTTAGATCGTTTGAAACATCTAAACTCTCAACATCGAGATTAATCAAAGACTTCACACGAGACTTTTTCAGCTTTTCAGTTGGATTGCTACAAATCGCATAAAAACAACACAGCATTTAATGATATATTATACAGATAGAACTTATTTTGCAAATTACCTTTCAGACACCTTAGCTTTATTTGATAATTCTCATGCTGAAAACTCTGGTACGCACATGAAAGAATTTGAATAACTTTCTCTCTCTCCATCTGATTCTATTTGTGAATCCTGTGATTGACTGAAAAAATAGTTGCAATAAACATTAACGTATCATATGCGTGACCTCATGAGGTATAAAATATAAAAACATGTACTTGCTAGATACTTCATTAGTACACATATCAACTTGTTCTTTATCTACTGACTCCACCAATTGTAAATTTTTGTCATTAAACCTCGTATCTGCTTCGACAAACTGTTCTTTCCTGTGAATTATCATCTTGTTAATAATATTTCTTTTACAATATAATTACTTTCATACACATGTACTCTTTCTTACAACTTTTGTTCCAAGCTTGAAAAAATTGATGGATGAGATCCTTGTTTTAATCTCAAATTTGTACAGAGTCCAGTAAAATAAAAACAATCAGCCTTGAAGTGTGAACTGCACACATATGAATATTTTGGCAATGACAAATTGGGAAATTCCGCTTTTAGTTGTTGCTCCCATTTTTTTCTAGAAGCACTATCTGATGGAAACCTTAATACAAAAATATAGAATGCAAAAAACATGATAAAACTACAAAAAAAATTGAAGTTATATTGTTTACATCCATCTAATTACTTACGTATGGAAAGTTTTCTTTAAACCATCCAAATCGTCGCTCCGCAGTTTGCAGGTAGGTACACAACACACTTTCGGCATTTTTTTCAATTAATTTTATTTAAATAGCATGAAAATAAAACAACAAAATTCATCAGAAGTTATGTATGCTTGCTTATTCAGAGGCTAGAACTGTTTCGAGATGCCTCTTCTGCTACAGAGCGGAGGGAGTTGCGTCTAGCCAATCACGTGCATGC
>JANQDE010000470.1:53016-64724 GCA_037157785.1 Cephalotes varians
AATGAACTTTGAGACTTACAACACGATATCGAACGTGAATGCTTCGAATAATAAATTTTACTATGATGAAAACGATGTGGAAATAATGATTCCCGAGGGATCGTATGAATTGCATGCAATAAATGATTTTTTGAAACATGCAATTCCAGAGAAACGTTCGCAACATGCGGTTCATGATGATTAAAAACGTGGCAGCGTCGATGATGTGAATGATGATTTCCCGATCCGAGCGCTCCGTGCAAATAACAATACGATGAAGAGTGAGATAAAATGTATCTGTAGAATAAATTTTAGTAAGCCTAACAACATTGGATCGCTGCTAGGATTTTCTTCRRATCRTATATTACARCCGCGRAAATGGSACGAATCGGACTTRYCCATTAAYATTATCAACGTAAACATTATCCGCGTGGAATGTAACGTGACCTCGAGCGCATACAGCAACGATAAACGCGTACATACGATACACGAATTTTCCCCGAACGTKGCACCAGGATATAAGATATCGGAAACACCAGCGCAGATCATTTACTTGCCGATCACCGCACGGAGCATTTCGGATTTAACGATAGGCGTCGTCGACTAGTACAGACAATTGCTCGACTTTTGAGGAGAAGAAATCACAGTCAGATTGCACGTACGACGGTTACGGCGATAACACGCATGTATTTGTGTACGCGCGGCGTATGAGATGCTCGTATTGAACGGACATGTCAAACATAACGCAATATTTACGAACTCTACGTTTGGTAGTAAATTTAAATCGTTTGATTGTACCAAGAAAAAGAAACTTAACGCGTCGAACGCTGCAATTCTACAATCTTTGGGATTCGCGGTGCGAAATATCTAAAAATGACTGACATTCTCATCATCGAGGATGAGTCAATTTTCGACGATCGCATCGTCAAGATCGAGACTCACATGTATAATCCGTTTGCTAATACAACATTCGGATACAGCGACGAGATAAGAATACCCATACAACAGCAAGATTTATATACATTACCGCATGAAAGTTTTCTATACATCGAGGGAAAACTGATGATAAACAAACTAGTTGCCGGGTCTGATATGGCATTGGGAAATAATTGCGTTGCGTTCATGTTCGATGAGATTCGATATGAACTCGACGGTGTGGAGATTGATCGCAACAGAAACGTAGGTAACCAGCACGCTCAAGAATTATGTAACCATGTTATCTGAGAGAAGTGTAATCGCGAGGAATGCCGGCTGGTGGGATCCATGGAATCCTCCAAATGGATACTTTAATTTTTGCGTTCCACTCAACATGCTATTAGGATTTTGTGAAGATTACAGACGCGTAGTGATTAACGCTCGTTATGAATTGATTTTAATACGTTCACGTAATGACAATAATTGTTTAATTGGCGATCCGACGCGGGAGCCGGAAATCACATTGTTCAAAGTACAGTGGCGGAAGCCGCATGTGATGTTGAACGAAATAAATAAACTGTCGATGTTGCGTGTTCTGGAAAGCGGGCGACACCTCAGCATGGCTTTTCGCTCATGGGATTTGTATGAGTTTCCGCTGTTGCAACGCACAACCAAACATTCGTGGGCTATCAAGACCGCTACTCAGTTGGAGAAACCGCGATACGTAATCTTTGCTTTGCAAACTGACCGGAAAAACATCATGTCCGAAGATACAAGTCGATTCGATCGATTGTAAATTAAACAACGTAAAGCTCTATCTGAATTCGGAATGTTATCCACACGATGATATGAATTTGAATTTCGATAAAAACAGATGGTCGATTCTCTACGACACGTATGCACGTTTCTGTAAAAATTATTACGGATATGATTATCTCGAGCCGAATCAAACTGTCACGTCTTTTCGGAATAATGGTCCGTTTGTGATTATCGATTGTTCTCGATAAAACGAATCGATCAAGAGCGCAACTGTGGATGTGCGCATAGAATTCGATTGTAAGGAGAACGTGCCCATGAATACCACGGCATACTGTCTCATTATACACGATCGCGTGGTTCAGTATAATCCGCTGACCAATATTGTGCGCAAAATTACCTAAGTGCGACTGAAGATGATATAAAAATCTACGATGCATCGAAATCGACCGCAGTCTTCTCGAGGATACAATCATGTCTGTACCAATATTTGTGGATCTGCAAGGTTACCTCATTAGAAGAGATTTTGTCGTTAAGGAATTTGCAATTCTCAAAGAGGGACATGTTCTCTCTCATTATATTTTTGTATGTCCCTATCCATGGGATATTCTTTCAAGATCTGAAAGACACCAGGCGATGTGGCTGATTGAGAATCATCATGGAATACAATGGGAGGATGGAATGGTTCCATACAGGATGGTCAAAAGTTTAATTGCAAAGGCGGTGATGGGTACAACGGCAACTAACGATAATATTGTCGTGTACGTCAAGAGACATGAGAAACGAGAATGGTTGCGAGATTTACTCCTGGATGAAGTGAGATGGGTCTATGTGGAAAATATCGAGGCGCATTATGAAGATATAGAATCTCTAAATAAGTTGGATGTTACGCATACTTTTCGTTGTCAGAAACATGTAAAGAATTGCGCATTACAAAATGTATTTAAAATATACAATTGATGGTATCGCCATCATGACAAATAAACATATGTTATCTGTAAATATGGTTTTATTTCTTTTTCTCCTTTCCCTGTAGTTAAGAATTAATATACTCTAAAAATACATAGCGCGCTTTGTATTACTAATCATTTTTAAAATCATTGTTCTCTCTTTTTCACTGAACATTATGGTGACAGATAATAGCGATATGATAATTGTTTAGACAGAGGTTCGATACAATTATACTTGCAATCGATGCCTTATCTTCAGAGTGTCTAAAGTATCTCTGATATTTCTCTTTTTTCAAGAATAATATACATTTCTTACCTGACAGAGTACTAAGAAAATTTGTTTTTTATAAAATTTATGTGTATCCCTACTCTAAAGTATTGAGATAACTCGGATTCTTCTTTGGGATCGTCAGTCAGTTTTCAAAGACTCTTCTGAATTAAGACGAAAGAATATTAAAATGACGGATCTCAAGAACATTATTCAAGTGTCGTTTCCTGACGATGGAGTAAGTGTGTGTGATTGTGCATATTGTGTATTTTTTCCTTTTTTATTTTGTTTTTTATTTTTAGTGGGTGTGGGTCGACCGTCAGGCGGTAACGCATGTACATATTAAGCATATGCTATCGCTAAGGTTTCGGCGAAAAAAGGTAAGACAAATATTTATGTAATTTTTATTGTGCAATACGTTTTTGTACATGTTATTTTGCTTTTTAGCACTTATGCCGCGCCCAAATCAGAATAAAGAGCTTTCTGAATTTTGAAGACCGTAAATGGGTGCGACACTGTCGTCGCATAGAGCGGATCGGTCAGTCGACGTTATGGGATGGGGAGGAAGACGTCTTCGATTTATGTATTTTATTTGGGGAGAAGATATACGTGCCCGAAAAATGGGATTAGATGTAAAAAAATTAGAATAAAAAAATTATATATTATATATTATAAATTATTTAATGCTTCCTTATTCCCTTCGCGCGGTTCGTTCACATTTTAAAATAAAACAAAATTATAATCTCTTAAAATATATTTATCACTCGACCTACATTCCTGTTGGAGTTCTCCCCTATCTTTCCATTAATTAAGAGTTGATAGATTCAATGCGCGAGATAACGTCGCCGAAAAGGTATGTGCATAGAGAGAGGTAACGAGAAGATGGTATGCATAGAGAGAAGATGGTAGGTATAGAGAGAGAGAACGAGAAGATGGTAGGTATAGAGAAAGAAAACACATAGTTCGTTCACAATATAAAATAAAAAATATAATCTCCTAAAATATTTTATCACTTTATCTACATTCTTGTTGGCGTTCTTCCCTATCTTTCCTTTAATTAAGAGTTGATAGATTCAATGCGCGAGATAACCGAAAAGGTATGTGCATAGAGAGAGAGAGATAACGAGAAGATAGTAGGTATAGAGAGAAGATGATAGGCATAGAGAGAAGATGGTAGGTATAGAGAAAGAAAACACGCGGCGGCATTTTTTATCTAATCAAGGTTATAAATTAATAGAATTTGTTGCATTATCTAAATTAATTGTTTATATCTAATTAATTAATAGAGTTTTTATTATAATGATTATCTATCTAAATTAATTGTTATTTAATTAAGTAATTAAATGGATTCCCTCTCCCCGCGTGACGTCATCCCCCGCGTGACGTCACTCACACGTACACCCCCACCACTCACTAACACATCCCAATCCAGAACTCTCGCTGTTATGCTACTCGCGTCTTCGTGGAAAATTTTTTCTCGCCGGAGCGTGCAGTTTATTCACCAGCCGACGCTTCTCGGAACTTTTTTCTCAGACATCATGATATGTGACACAGTATTATTTATTTATAGTTGTCACTTGCTGAATCTTTTGAAGCTCATTTATCATAATCTGCATGTTATTTTGGAGCGTTGCAATCTTTTTTTCGATCTCATCCTGTCGATCTTTCAAAATTTTCACGCTCTGTAGCACATAACGTTTATTAGCGGCATCATCATCATCTACTGGTAATGCTACATGTCTAATCTTGCGCGACTTTGCGTCAAAGTCAGTTGCACCCATGCAAAGAGCGTTATCGCGCACGAAATTTCTGAGTAATCCACTCCATTGGTAATATGGTTCCGCTCCGCTTTTTCCGAGCGATGTCCCAAATTTGTTGATCGGCATTTCAATATTTACTGAGTGTCGCGCGCTTTAATTTATAATGAGGCCGGCTTCGCGGAGTTCCTCGATAATCGACAAGATCTCATTGTCGTGGGCATTATGACCCGCTTGGCGCGATGCTTCGAGTAATCAGAGACGATCCACAAGTTCGTTGGGATCGTCCCAATGAATGTAATCAATCTTGTTGTCGTTTAATGTTACGGTGCGCGGTATACCTCTACCGACTCTTTTACTAGACAGCAAGGGTGCGATTATATTTTTATACTTGTGTCCTTTGTTATCCATTATTGTATTATGCGTGCTGTGACCACGTCTATGCGCGTTTGTCATCAATAGAATGCTCTTGTATTTCTGCTTGTCAGCATTCGTGCAGATAGTTTCGTCAGGAAATTTCTTAAAAATCAATTCGTAGAGACCTGGTGTTCCCGGGTATCTTTTTCCACCTACGATTATATCATTAATAATAATAATAATAATAATAATTAAATTTTTAGTGGATATGGGTTGATCGCGAACAAGCGGTGACACAAGTACATATAAAAAATGTACTGTCAATAAGATTTCGGAGAAAGAAGGTAAGATGAATATTTCTATAATTTGTATTGTACAATATGTTTTCACGTCTACATGTTGTTTTGTTTTAGGACATATATCGTGGTGACATCCGAATAAAAGGCTTCCTAAATTACATCGACAGGAAGTGGATTCGCTACTATTGTCGAATCGAGCGGGAGGCAAATGCAACAATTTGGAATGGAGAGGAAGATGTGTTAGATTTGTGTATACTATTTGAAGAAAAAATTTACAAACCAGAAGATTGGAACTAAAAAATGTAAAAAACTTGAATAAAAAATTGAAATGAAAATGAATACAAGTTTTGCATTATTATTATTATTTTTTTTATTACTGTATTATAAATTATTATTTAATGTCCGCAATTTCTTACTCCGTTTTACACCGTGCCGTAGCACGAAGCAGAGAACGAAACGGAGGAAACATGCATGAGAAAGGTAAGTAAAGGTGGAACGTAGTGGACGAGAGAGAACGCGCGGCGGCAGTAGCGGTGACCGCGGCGGCGGCGACGGATCCCGCACCTCGCGGGCCTCGGACCCATCCCTGCGGACTCATGACACTCCCCGTGATTCCCGTGACGTCGTTTCTTGTGATAGCATTTTTCGTGACGCCATTTCCCGTGACGTCATTTCCAGGTGACGTCATTCCCCGTGACGCCATTTCCCGTGACGCCATTTCCCGTGACGCCATTTCCCGTGACGTCATTTCCGGCGACGTCATTTCCCGCAACCCCCTTCCCCGCGGATCCCTTCTCCCCCTCCCCGCGGATCCCTTCTCCCCCTCCCCGCGGATCCGCCGCGGATTCCCCTCTACCCCGCACCCTCCTTGGAGCTCCCGAGTTAGAATCCGCCCCTTATGCCTACTTAAGCTGATATTCGTAGTCTTAAGTTCAAGTTCGTCTCAAGTCTGGTCAAGGCCCTTATTCTGTAATTTTTAATGACAATGTTAAATTGTTGCGTGTTTTTTACCATGTATAAAATCTGCGCAACGATAATATAACGATATCGTTTTTGTTGTTAAGAGTTACAGAATAGAGATATTCCTGGAATAGTCTTTAGGACTCCATTCAATCAATAAAATTGACCATACAGTATCTCAAGAGGTTTGTTCGCGTTGCTTGAAATTCTTAAAAATTTTTGCACTTAAAACAAGATAAATATAAGATAAATATATATTCGGACGTTGAAAAGAGAGAAAACGAAGATATTGAGTGCGAAAAGTGCAAGTCACGCAAACAAGCCTACCCTGGTAAAAAAAAACGATAGAAAACGATAAAAAAAGTTGTATCATTTTGAATCAGATTCTTAATCCGAATTTCTCAATTGGTTATACGATATTTACAATAGACGGTATATCGGTTATAATCTGCATTAATAGATACGCTTTCAATCAGATTGTATGTGAAATATCATATACAAGTATATACGTTTTTCAAAATATCGTTTTTAAAAATATATTTCGTTGTTGTATTTAATCTGTTTTAATAGTTTTTAATCCGGAATCTTAATCCGAATTTCTCAATTGGATATACGGTATTGACAATAGACGGTATATCAAGTGTAATCTGTATTAATAGGTAAGCTTTGAATCAGGTTGTATGTGAACTACCGCATACAAAATATACTTTTCCTAATCGTTTCTCAAAGAAATATTTTGTTGTGTTAAATCCGTTTGAATAGTTTTTAATCCGCGTTTTCCAATTAGATATACGGAATTCTTATATATTCTTTCAATCCTATTGTATGTAAAATATCACATATTAAGTCTACTTTCCCTAATCATTTCTTAAATATATTTCGTTGTTGTATATATTATACATGATTATTTCTGAAACTAATGTATTTCTTTGTATTTAATCCCTATATAGTTTTTAATTTGCATTTTCTATCTAATTTTAGGTATATGTAATATTCGTAACTATGATAGTATATATTATAAATAACTTTCAAATACATATAGAGAATCCCGTATAGAATTCTCATATATGGAATAGTTTCCTTCCTATTTTGTCCTTCATATGTATTATAAAATCGAAAGTGAGAATATAATCGATAGAGATCGATAGAATGTTCAATGTTATTACTGATTTGATTCCGTTTATAATATGTTCGGTTCGAAAAAATTAGACTTTGTATCGGGAAAATCGAATATAAACCCATAGGTAATTCGGTGTAGAAATACCACACAGAAAACGATTTCCTTCCTATCGTTTTTTTCGCATAGATTCTCGTAGRATCGGCAAATGAGAAATTAAAGATATAGACCGATAGAATGTTCAATGTTATTACTGATTTGATCCCGTTTATGGTATGTTCGGTTCAAAAAAATTAGACTTTGTATCGGGGAAATCGAATATAAACCCATAATTCGGTGTAGAAATGCCACACAGAAAACGATTTCCTTCCTATTGTTTTCTTCGCATAGATTCTCATAGAATTGGCAAATGAGAAATTAACGATAGAGACGAGTAGAACATCTTCAATTTGTAATGGTGCTACCTTTCGCTCGGATGCGAAGGCGGGAGCCGTAGAAGCTCGTCGGATTGTCAGGTTTCACGGGTAGAGTGAATAAACGGAGTGTCGTGGATTTAGAGTGATAATTATTTATTGTCGAAGCATTTGGTGTTTATTTACACGGTATAGAAGTCGGTATATAATAGCTTTGCATGCGGCGCGGATAAAATCAACACAAGAAATTTAAATTGACATGAATCATCGGATATTTACATTCGTTCGGTGATTAGCCGCGAGGAGCACGGGGAAATCGGAAACGTACACAAATAGCGTTAGACGCAGGTGGATCGATATAAAGATAGAGAAGAAAGATTTATTTACAAAGTATTTACAGTTTTTGAACGCGCATTATCCTACAGCGGGTCTCGGCGGGGCGCGGCGAGTGCCGCAGTCGCGGTATTGTGGCAGAGTCAACAATGCCAAGATTCTGCGAGAGAGAGAGAGACCGGGAATCTCCGAGTCCCTTGAGCGRTTCTGGGAATCGAGYCGGGAATATYCGKACTCGTGGAAATTCGGAGAGAGACCGGGAATCTCCGTGTCTCTTGAACGGTTTCTGGAAACGAGCCGGGAATATCCGTACTCGCGGAAATTCGGAGAGAGACTGGGAATCTCCGTGTCTCTTGAGCGGTTTCGGGAAACGAGCCGGGAATATCCGTACTCGTGGAGGTTCTGAGAGAACAAGGATCTCGTGTCCGTAACCGGGAATGTCCGTGCTAGGTGACAAGCGGAGCGGATTTGGTCCCTATCTTTTTCGCGTGGGCCGTTTTATACCCGGCGGCGGGCCGAGTTCGGTGGCGCGAGGCGCGCGCGGTGCGGGCGCGGATGCCCGCTTTGGAGATGCGGGGCGCGCGCGGTGCGAGCGCGGATGCCCGCGCTCAGCTGTGTCCTTCGTGCCGTTATTTTGATGCTGCTGATTATGACAATTATCTGTACGCACTTTACTAATTAGTAACGGATTCGGGCGTATCGTTACATCACTCCCTCGGACGGGAGTGACAAACTTCGATCACTATACGAAATGTTTCACAGTGACGTTCTCACAGTTCGCGCTGGAATACACATTTCCCCTCACGGTTGAAGCGCAGTACGTATTTCCGTCCACCAATGCACGCCCGGAATTTCCGCGTGATTACCGTCGAGAAGTACGGCACGTCCACGTGGGTACTCTCGACGGCTACCCTCACGGATGGTGGTCCAACGGGCCCGAAAGTCTCGGGTGGGCCGGTGGTGATTGAGCCGGCCGGCTTGGCTCGGGCGGCCGTTGGTGGAGGCGCTGGTGAAGTGTGCGTGGTGGCTGAGGCCTCGTCATCGGTTAGGTCCGTGAGGTCCCCGAAGAGGTTCTGCAGGGTTTTTTCCTGGCCCCTTCTGGGTGGTCGCCTTTGGTCGTGGCGGTGGTCGGGGAGGTTCGGCGAGCAGGGGGTCCCGTGGCGGCGGCGGTCGCGAGTAGACGTGTCGCGTGTGACGTGGTGCGTTATCTTTGTGATATTTCGCTTGCGTGTTTGTTTCTGCGGCGTGCGGACCTTATTTTTGTGTTCTGCGTGCGATGCGGACCATTCTCGTATGAAGGGAGCTGTTTCTCCTTTGGCGATGACTGTATTTCGGAGCCTGCAGCTTGGCTGCAATTTGGCAGGTAACTGTGCACGTAATGGCGGCCGTTCCTTACAGAACGATCACCGGTTTCGCGTTCGGTTTCGTCGTGCTTCTATTTTCCGACTATTTCTTTATTCAAGTTCGCATTACTTTTGTATGGATTTATAGAGGCCTGATTTCTTGGAAGCAATCTTCCGTATTCGGCATGTTTGAATTAATTATCTTTATTCTTATAATCAATTATTCTATTAATGATCTTGATGATTTGGCATTATATGCTTCTTCTTCGCGCTGACTGGCTCCTGCCTCGAGTCCTGCCTGCTCCCTAGTTTTCCGGCGCGCATGATTCGTCCTTGCCGGGAGGAAGACAATATGGCTTTTCATTTCTATTTTATCATTTCTGTATTGTGTGAATCGCGACGCGCTGGCTCACATTATCATACTTATGGAATTATCTATTGAATCTTGATTACGTGTCTCGACTCCGATTATAGGAATATTATTATTAGATGATAAGTATTTTCCTTTCTTTTCCTGTCAGGCATTTTTACTTATTGCTATTGCATCTCGCTGTATTACTTTATTGTCTTTTCACTTCCATTTTGAACGCTGTCCCGTACGATTACATTATTACTTCTAGATCTCTTTTATGTAATATTACTAAGTGTTATATATGTTTCAGCTTTTCTCGATGTTACAGGGTTATCCGTGATATAACCCCGTGAAGGGATGCCTCAGGTTGGATGGTTGAGTGGCTGTAAAGGGATTTCTTACCTTGTTATTTTACTTTTTATGATTTATTACTTAGTATTATTATTAGTACTGTTTGACCAGTTATTAGTTTCAGTTCAATTTACAGTATTACTATCTAATTAGTATTACCGCTTTCATTTCATATTATTATTTATTTATTTATAATACTCTACTTTTACTTTATGATAAGTTCTTATTTGACGCCACTTACTCATTCATTCATTACTTTCAGGTGTTCGTCTTGAATTGTCAAGGACTTCCTGTATATTGGATCTGGGACAACCCATGTCTCTGTTTCGTGTGGTTTTTGGTGCAGCTGTCGAGACTTCGTTATGCATTGCAGTGTGGGCGTGATATCTTAATTTTAATTTTTGACAGCCTTGTGCTCATCGGTTCCGTAATTAATTAATTAATTTATCTTACTTTATATTACTTAACTTACTAGTTTTTAATGTTCTGCTTGGCTGTCATGCCTTCATGCTTTTGTTACGTCATGATTTTAATTTCGTATCACCTTATTTATTTAAGGTTACCTACTTACTCTAACCTCCTTGTAGGCATTCATATTCATATTCATATTCATATTTCTTTCTTTCTTATTTCTTATTTAATTTATTTATGTACTTATCTTATTTCTTCTCTTTTATGACAAATGTTACTTATTCACTTATGTATCGCGCTCACCTGCAGCTGCAATTAGAGTTGCGATTGCGGTTGGTATTGCGGTTGATATTGCAACTGCAATCGTATCTATAATCTTTACTTTTTTATTAATTTTGAATTATTTAACTTTACTTATTAATTATTTTTATTTTACTAGTCTACTATTATTTTTAGCACTTTTTCACTTATTTATTCTGATTATTACTCTTGAATAGGTACGAGTGCTGTGCCTTTATCTTATTTATTTATGCATAGTACTTCGTTATTGTTCTTTTCGTTACTTAAGTCTCACCGCTGCACTTTGGAAAACGGATGAGAAAACGGATGGGTGAATACATTTTAACATTTCAACATTCTAACCTGCTGTTTTGGGGCTCATTCAGGAATTTGGTAATTGACCTCCCCGAGTGCGGGTCAGCATTCCCCCTTCTTCTTTTCTTTATATTCTTACTTTCTGATGTTCTTTTACATTTATGTTCTTTCTTTACCTTAATCAAGAGACACGGTAGTGTCTCGCGACAAGTTTACTATATATAGTATATATACAGTATATCATCGCGAGACGGGACCGTGTATATTTACGAGAGCCGGCGAGTTGTAAGTGTTTGCAATTAYCGGATCTAAATAACGGCTGAGTCAATAAAGTTCTAAATAAACGCATTCGATAGCTTGGGTTCGAATTRTATMATAAAAGTGTTTTTATTTTTACTCTACGTGTCCTATGAGCGGARATATTGTAATGCAAAGTTCGAATCTAGAAATTTTCTATTAAGAAACGTCGTCATTATTATCAACGTCATCGTCGCCCTTCGAGTAATGTACGTTTGCAATTTTCGCCACTAGGTAAGCGCTAGTATCGCCTCTG
>JANQDE010000048.1:11302-91931 GCA_037157785.1 Cephalotes varians
ACACACACACACACACACACACGTATATATGTATGTATATGTATGTGTGCAAACATCATACAAAGAACAGAACTTATTTCTCGAGAAAATTGAATGTATCCAATAATTACAAAGTTCTGCGGTTGATTGCCGCAAAGAGTAGAAAATAGCTTTGGGATAAAGTAAGAAACAAATGATAAACAGTGCAAAATGGAGAGCGCATTAGCATGAGCGTGATTATAGACTTTATGAGATAATGGAAATAATATGCACATTGCGTTACATGCATATGCAGACGTCTACAAAATAGCTTGATAAAGTACGAGGTCAAGTAATAGACGAGCCTGAGATCTCGCAGATAACAATCTTGCGAAAATTCTTGTTCCTGTTTAATTATTTATACTTCCAGATTTCATAATGCTTGTAAACTACACGCGACTATTTAGCACGCGATACTTGATGTAAATCATAGAAGATTGTAGATTAGCATGACAACTTTTACACTAAATACTACTTTGTAACAATTATATAAACAATATATTACGTTATTATTTGGCACTAAAATCAAGCCGCGATTGTATTGGTCTCTTCCTTAATTGTTTGATGTAAATATATTACGCTATTATATTAAACTTCAAAATTAAATAATAATGTTACTATTTTATATGTTACATGTATATATAATATGTTATATATTACAAAACATATAGACGTATTTTCTTATATTTAAAATATGACAGTTTTACAGTTGAATCTCCGTAATTTTGTAACGTCTCGTATAGTAATTTCCTCTCTTGCACTAACTCCCAACCACATACGCTAGCGCATATGCACGTACATGCGAAATCGGCTTTTAAGATTATGTATCTATTAAAACTTCATTTGCACAAACGCCAAAAAATGAAGATAAAGGAGAAATTACTTTTATATAATTGTATATAAATTGTATAAATGTATAGACGTTTTGTTTTCTCGATTGAGAGTTCTACATAATTATTTTAATGGTTCGCCAAAATTATTTTTGTGTATCTAGCTAAATTTTTAGATACTTTAAACCTAAAAACCGTTCTTTCCGAACTATTTCCTTGCTATCGAAAAGTATAAAAACACACTTTGAATGTAAAATCAATATTTGTCAAATAAAAATCAATATCTAAGTATCTAAGTAAAAATCCGAATATCATTTTTTTTAAGTATGGAGTCAGTTATAGTTTGAATTTAAAAATTCATGAGTTATAATTTTAAAGCGCAATTATCAGATCCACATTGTCCATTTAAGTTTCAATCGACGGCTGGATATGATTGAATATAGTTCAATATTCTTCAAAAATGTAATCTAAAACTTTAACAGACTTCGACAAAATCCTTAGAGAGAAAGTTGACTTCACATAATTCTAAGATTAGTATCACACATATCTCTAAGACCAATTCAATAAATTTGTATTATTTTTATTAAATTTCACCGAGAGCTCGCCCATATAAATCCGTCTTTGAAATCAGTTTAAAACGTGAATCTCGTCGTCGCACAATCGAGAATGGAGAAAGGAAGATCCGCTGGAGCCGGTTGAGTTTTCGTCGCCCGGGGCGAACCCGAAAGTGTTTTTGCTGCTCGATCAGAAAGTACTGGACTATGACGAAACATCAGCATCGATCGAACGAGTATCGCGGTATGTATTGCATCTTTAACAACGCTATTGCATTACATGTCTTATTAGTCATCGTAGTCGTTGCACGAACTGACTTCACATTGCTCTCGAGCACGATTCGGTTGCTTCATATCTCCATGCCCCAACTATCATCCTAAAATTTACTTTTTTGCCTATTATGTGTTTTCATAACTTCTTTATTTTATTTATTTTCAATAAGAATCATTGATATTCATCTCATTAGTTTACCACATGGAAAGAACGGTTTTGCTGAAGTATTAAAAAATTTAGCTAGATATAAATCTGAAAATAATTTTATTAAATTATCAAAATAATTATTTTTATTAAACTAAAAATAATTAGTTCAAATTAATTGCTAGAATATCAAAATTGTTTTGCAGCATCGTTCATCATGCTTGAGCTTCTTACATAATTATTTTGAATGGCCAACAAAATTATTTTCAGATCTGTAGTCAAATCTAGCTAAATTTTTAGATATTTTCGCAAAATCGTTCTTTTTGTGCAAAATAGCGCATTCGTGCGAGAAATTGTGAGAAAAAATATAAAAAAATTATGAAATTACAACAAAAACATATATAAAGTAGGAAACGTTAGATACGATTTGCAAGTTTATTTTACGTAATAATTTTATTAATAATTGCATAACGTAAAAACGGGCGTGCGAAGCTTAACGAGCGATATTTCCGCGAGCGCGTGCCGCCTCGCTGAGCTGCGAATAAAACAGCGACGTGTTATCGGAAGCGGCGTATGAAAAAGGCAACTGTAAAATGGTACGTCGCGCATTTGCTCGTTCTCCAGAACGCCGACGCGACGGTTGGACGGAAACATAATGGATCGATGTCCGTTCAAGCGTCCGCTCGATCGTCGTTAAGTAATAGCTAACGGATGGGTGGAATCGCTCGTGTAACATTCCTCTTCCGATCTTTCATTCGTGATAAGGAAGAGGAAAGAGATTTCTTTATGTCTCTTCGATCGAGACATTGTAATCGGTCATTGGTCTCGCTTAAAACAAACGCTTCTTACAAATGTTCTTTGAGAAAGAGAGCTTTCGAAAGTTTACAGTAAATTTAGACTACTATATATAATTGTCTTATCGGCTGTAAAAACTTTCTGATTATTAGAAGGATTCTTCGAGAGAAAAGGAAAGTCTAGGAAAGTTAAAAACAGGGCAAGCATTAATTTAGAAAGACTTCAAATAAACTTAGAGATAAGTCCTTTGCTTCACTAATGTGTTGGAAATATCTTGGAACAAGTTCAAAAATCTCTGTTTTTTTTTTTCTTTTTTTTTAAACACGAAAGTTAATATAAATTGCAAGAAAAAAGACTTGCCGACATATATCTTGTAGACATATTTAAAAAACTATCTTTAAAGAAAATGAAAAATATTTGTAAAAATTTCAAGAGTATTAGACATTCTAAGCAAGCAATTACAGTAAATAATAGATACAGAAACAAAGAAATTATATTTATTATTCGCTATTATATTCATTTAATGATTAATGTTTGTAATACTGTTGATAATTTAAAAAAGCACAAAAAATTATATAATAATTATGTCATAAAAAATTATTCTTTTTATTCAATTTTAACATTATATTATTAAAAAAAACATATTTCAATAAGATTTACTATTCTTAAATTTTGATTATTTATTTTTTATTTATTCTACTAATAAAAATAGAAATTGACCAGGAAAAAATTTTTCTAAAATTTTAAGTTTTTTCTAATTAATTTCTAATTTGACTGGAATTTTTTTATTTTTCAATTAGTCATTGGTCTATAAATTAAATAAGTAAAAAATTTTATATTAGTATATTTAATAAAATAAAATATATAATTTCTATATTTTAAAAGGCATTTAAATTTTAATAATTTTTGGATGCTTTATTTTTAGTTAATCGTGTTATATACAATAATTGGACAAACAAAAAATTCTATTAAAATTTAATAAAATTATATAAGATATGATTTTATATATATTTTATATATAAAAGGCATTTAAATTTTAATTAGTAACACTGCCAATAAGTAATACGGTTCTTCACCCTATCTCGCAAGAAAATACCGAGAGAAGAAGTGGGTTCCTTCTTTGTTGACGTTCACCGGCTTACCTGGTGGCTGTCTCCCACTTGACGGGCCGCGAGAACTCTTCCCGCGTCTCGCGGAGAGAAGTAAAACTCTCAGACGTTTTCCGATCTCCAACAGTCCCGAACTCGTACCCGACGTCGACGTGCGAACTCGTTAGGCCCCGCAACTGGTAGCTGGCGTATCAAGCCATTTCCTGATCTCGTCTCTTCCTGTACACGGGAAGCAAAGAAGGACGGAAGACGTCGTCCTGAATTCAATGCCCGGTATCCCCTGGACGCGAGGAGGAACTTCTCCCGCGTGATTAAGCGAGAACACGACCGATAAGATCGAAGAACAAGCGTCAAAAACAATAGGGGTATCTCGCGTCTGATCTCACGTGTGAGATTATTTTAAGGGGAAGGCGGGTTCATCTTTATTTACAAAGATCGACTGAGATAGGCTACCGAGAGAGCAAATTGTAAATTAATACAGGCGAGAGAGGGTTTTCGGATGTACCGGTGGTGAAATTCGAAAGAAGAGTACAACGGGTGCTTCGTCATAGTGTGACATCGATTGGAGCCGATTTGAAGCTGGGAACAGAATTCTTCCTTCCGTGATGAGGCAGAGATTCTTGTGCTTTCTATGGATCGCGTTGATACTGCGGGGAGATATCCTCGTGGCAGCTGAGGCCGATCCCGCAATTTTAAATGGTGCCGACTTGCCCCATCTCCAACAGGTGAGTAACAAAAAAGCAATTATCTATTGAAATATCAAATTACGAAAATGCATTTAATATTGCGCGTGATCCGAATGCGCAAATGTCAACCCCGATTTCTGTATTTCATAATTTATTCGTTTTTTAATTTATTTTTTGTTATTTTATTTAGTTGAAAAATTTGTAGAAATATCAAGCGATTTTCATCGGAATTACTTTCATTTTCCTTAATTAATCCATCACTCAACTTTCTCTCGCGTCAAAAAACTTTCTTCAATCGGGCGGCAAAATATTTGCGTAATGGAAGTATAACGGCGCGAGATTTGTCGCGAGACGTCCTGGATTAACTGTTCATTAAAAACAGTGTTGACAAATCTGATTTTTCACGGGTTCAATCTCCGTTCGGTTTCACTTTTTCGTTCGGCATAATAATGTGCCATTAATCCATATCGCAGATTTTTGCATAAATTTCTATCGAGTTGCGGAATAACGAAAGTAATAAGAAAATGTTCATAGACAAAATAAAAGCGGAATTCTTTGCGTTTTAATCATGAGGCAATGAATAACGTTTTCGAATAGAAGTTATTCGATAGCTTTATATTATATTACATTAACTCGCGTATTTCGATTCAAAAGTTCGCTCGGTGATAAGATCAGTATTTCCATATTCGTTTGAAAAGCAACAATCTATAGTGATAAAATTTTATAAACGCGAACGAAAATTTAAATGCGTTTGGGAATTATCTCCGAAACGGCGTTCAAATGAATTGTACAAACCGCAGAACGATGTGGTGAAAGTAATTACTTTATTATTCCTAGATGCTTTATTGTCATGAAAATTTTATCCCTGAAAAACCCATAAAATTTGTACTCTCGTAAGAAGTCGGCTCCTTTAAAGAGAGCCTTTTAAAAGACGTTTGGATAAAATCTCTAAATTATTAAAAACATTATTATAAACAATAAAACTAAATATATATTATTTTTTAAATATATAATAAAAAATATTATAAAAATATAAAGATAAATAGATATTAAATTTTTAGTAATAAATGAATTCTCCAGAATGTCTTTAGAAAAATATATCTATAATTTATTTGTGCGACTTATATTAATCAGAAATGACATTTAACTTTAATATATTTGTTTATCTGAGAAATATTGAATAATCAATTGTGAACAAGTTGAAAAGTATTTTTCACTCAAGCTGAGTTGATTTCAAAGGGTCCATCATCAATCTCACTCGCGTTTCCGCAATGAATTCCTTGACGTTTGATTGGATTCGTTTCGAAATTTCTTCAGAGACTCGATTTAATATATGCTCCGGGCATAGATTACTTGAGCGCAGACAAGTATGCAGATTTAATGAAATTGCTGCACGCCGCAGCCTGATGTAATCAGGCCGTTGCGCCCGTTGTATCGCAAATCCTTCAGCTATCTACTTGAACGATCGCCAGTGAAATTTTGCTGGCGAGACAGTAACCGTGCGCAAACAGAAACAAGAAAAAAAAAGGATCGCGCTTTGCGATAATTACGCTCTCCATTCGTCTTCCTCAAATGCGAAATCTATATATTCGCGCTCGTCTGTTCGTCGAATATTTTTCGCGATATTTCTATTCGAAGACGGCAGGAAGCATTACCTAGAAAGCAATATAATTTATTTATTAAAATAATGCACTTTATGTAATAACAGTTTATAGATATGACAATCACAGGTTAACTGTTTCAATAGATATCAAGTCTTTTTACAGACTTTTTACAGTATGGAAATGAAACTTTTACCTTAATTTTTAAGATAACATAATATTATATACTCTCTTCTATCTTAAAGCAAAATTAGGGCAGAAAAATCGTTCATTTTCTATCTCTTTCAAGTTAAAATATAAAACGTTCCCAATTTTTTAATAGAAAAGTAATTTGATGAATAGGTTTAATAAATAAAGTTTTGTACAGAACATGTTATGTCAAAGGAAAACGACGTAGAGAATCTTCCAAATCCAAATCATTCCAAAATATTTTTCCAAAATTAAATTGACAATTGACTATATATTAATAAATATCAATTAATAAATATAAAATATATGAAAACAAAAATTACAGAAAATATAGTTTTTACAGCAAAACAAGAACATTTTAATTAACGTGACGAATATTGTAGGAATTTTGTAAAATTTAGTAGCTGATGGAAAATATTGTCATCAAAAATTTCTTGTATATCGTAAAATTTTACTTTAACCTACTTCCGTTTAGTGCATGCTTTCACAGAAAGGGAAAGATAAATGTTCGTGTGTCAATTTGAATATTCCGCTGTCTTTCTCTTAGATCGATTCGTTCAGCGGTTACGACGATAGAGTTCTGAAGATCGCAAGATCGTAAAACAACAGAGACTGCACGAAAGTAGAACCGCACGAGTGCTTACCCACTAACAGAGTGACTCTTGACCCCCTCTCTCTCTTTCTCTCTCTCTCTCTCTCTCTCTCTCTCTCTCTCTCTTTCGTATCTTCTTCCTCTCTTTCGCTCTACGTTTTATATCTGGACCATATCCATCTCGCGTATCTTTCTCAACAGCATCTCATTTTAATTGCTAGATTTCTCTCTGAAATCGATTCTTCGCATGACTCAGGAATGTTGTACTGCATGAAATTTATTTATATTTATTAAAAAATATATCCATACTAATGAGAATGTATAATTTATAATTTAAAAACGCAAAAATCGCAGTGAAGAGAATACATTTTGGCCAATCCTCTTAGATCCTTAATAAGTGCCGCTTATCAAATTTATGATAAAAGCGTGTAAAAGTTGTTATACAGAAAGATCTATTTTTTACTATTCTCAGTTTCACTTAAGCTTCTCAAAAAAACTGATCTTTCGATAGCTTTTGTATATTGAAAAATGTAATATAATGAAAAACAAATAATACTATGTGAATAATCTCTCTCTAATCTAATCTAATTGTAATCTAATTCTAATCTAATCTAATTGGAGGGAAGCGTTCTCTTGAAAGGTAATTGTCATTAATTGAGGATACATCGGGAGTGGATCCAAACGGAGTGGAACGTATCCGATCGCGGGACCTTTCACTCAGGCCACTGAGAAAACGTTCAGATTTCTATGTATGGTATGAAAAGTTTCGTGCCATGTAAAAGAAAATATGAGGAACATTCAATTGAAGAAGCTTCCGCTTCAAGTCTCCTCGTCCGGAAGCTTCTCTACGAATGACGTACGCTGAGTACAAAAGTGTACACACGTCGTTTATAGACAGGAACTTTCTAATACGCGAACAACGAAGGAACGTTCATCTTTATCAGAGAAAATATCCTTAACTAATTAGATATTTACATTTGGTATTCGGAACAGCGACGCGTTTTGTTTGAGTATCATAATGATTATTCTCGCGTAATGTTTGCATTAGCGTTTACACTTGTTTTATTATTATTATTATTAATTTTTTATTATTTTTTATTTATTATTTTATTAATTATTATTATTAATATTAAATAATAAAATAATATATTTGATTATTTATCACATTTATATATTATATAAAATAATCTTATAACACTCTATAAAAAATTATTGAAAGAGAATTTTAATAATTAAAATATTCCATTTTACTTTTTTTATATATTACTCTCTAAATCAAAATCAGTGAAATTTCACTGATTTCAGTGCAATACTTATAACTATATCAATTAGTGAAATATGCACTGTTTTTCAATGATAATATACTGATTCTGATCAGTAAAAGTACTCCTCTCTTAATCAAAATCACCGAGAGACAATGAATACTCACTGAATGATCACAATTATAAGTACAGCACGGCAGATCAGTGAATAATACACTGATTTTGATTTAGAGAGTACGTGAAATCTTATATCCCGATAAAAAGATATTAAAGAGAACACGTTGGTCTAAAGACATTTCTAAGATTAATTACATGTATTTGATATATCGTAAAGTGATGTGTACAAAAATAATCTTTTTTTATGCGTAAAATATGTCGCCTATTATATTCCGCGGCATTATATTCCGCGACCAGTTAACGATAAAGAACGTTTCTACGCGACTTTTCCGCAATTTACATAAGAGGCGTACAGTTTTCACCGTTCCACTTCGATTTGCCTATAATCTTTCGCGTGAAGCAATTGCATGCATCATCACACTGGATCGTTCCACGAGACAAATATTGAGCGAAATTAAAGAGCGCAATTTTACGCGCGCGTAATTACAGGCACAAATGCGGGCATATCGTCGTTTTATAATGATTTTCTGGCACGCGTTAGAAATCGTCTTTAACTCGCAGACGTATGACCTGGTACGCTTGCAAAAGTGATTTTCCTTCGTCGTTCGTTCATTGAAACGGTTGCTGTACGATGCTCTTATCCTATATTCTTTCTTCCAATAAGGAGTAGTTTATTCAGAGCGTATCTGGATTAAATATAAAGAATAAAGATTTTTCTTTATTTATACAGTACGCATTGTGAGAGAAACGCACGTTTGTTAAAATATTTCATGCTGCGATACGTATAAGCACTTTCGCATAAGCGAAAACAGTATATACGCATCTTAGGGATTATTTTAAGATATACACCTTAGGGAAATTGTATATATTAGTTCATTATCTGTTCGTTGTTAGCTATCCCTATTATGCCCAGTTGATGTAAAATATCCTTCAATTCTCTTTCCTAAATATTTAATTATGATATTAATAATTCGCGTTCGACATTAACTTGTCTGCAAATGGATCGATGCGATGAGGAAATCGAATCTTCGCACTACGAATCTTATTTGGCGAGGTGAGATCGAGGCAAATATACAGGACAATGGGTGAAGGTGAAGGATGCTACGTGCTCTTTCACTTTCTCCAGAAATCTGTCTCTGCGAATAACGTAGCGGGAGCGGATGACGACGCGGACAAAACTTCGTTACTTTGTAGAAAAGATAACGGGACAGGTGAACAAGTGTAATTAATTTCTCGGACGAGGAAATTACGCAATCCAGTATTAATCGTTGAATGTTCTGCGCAGAGTGGAACGGACTGTGAAGCGTGTATCGGAAGGAAATTGGTATCAGCGACTATCTCGTTGTGGAAATTTCATTCTAATGAAATTAATTACATACGACACGTGGACGCGCGCATCGTGGAATAATCATCGGTTGTATCAACTGAATCACATTGCGCTATTGTTGTCCAATTAGACTATTGTTTAGATTGCGCGATCTTGATAATGCAAATGCGGAAGAAAGGTTTTCTTTTTGTAGGTGTACATACATACATAAAAAAACATGTAAACATCGAATTTCATGAAAAGTAAATAACGACACAATTAGGATACAACGGAACAATGACGAGATTATAAAGTATAAAAGATTGTCAAGATATTTATAGATGATAAACGAAATCGCGTAACTGTTTAATTAAATCAGATTGCAGAAATAAAATGAACATTATGCAACACGGAAGCTGAGTTATCCACAGATGGATAAATCAAATTATGGATATATTTTCTTATTAATTTCTAATCATCTCTAACTATCAAGATCTTAAGTCTCATGATTTCTTCCGACGACGATAAATTAAATTGATAAAGCTTCGTGAAATTCGAAAAATTTAAGAAACTATTTAATATGATAAATTTTACGTTAAAAAAAAAACTCGGATCTCTCTGATAATTAAAAAAATCTTATAATTTTTATTGGGATCAAAGAGATGCAAGATTTTTTTATAAAAGTCGATTGTATGTTTATAAAAATATTTTATATTCAGAAAAGATTAAAAAATTAAGAATTAAAAAGAATCCCGTTTATATTATTCGTAATAAAACATATATTAATGAATATTTACTCGTGTAGTCCACTTTTATGATACAGCCTTAGGCGATAACGGTGTTACTTTTATCGAGATTGCATTAAACAAAGTAGACAAGTAAGAAATGTACAAAAAAAACGAAATCGCGTTACCTTTTACACATTATCTTTTAATCAACTAGTTCATCAGTGAATAATCCGAGTTTTTTTGTACATTTCTTACTTGTCTACTTTGCTTAATGCAATCTCGATAAAAGTAAAGTTATAACATCCAGCATAAGAAAGACGCCTAATTAAATGAGATTGCTTCGAGAAGAAAGTTTTCAAGTTGACAAGATTTACATGAGTTTTTTCTCATCCATGAAACATACGCGATAATTCCACAAATTTCAAAAATGTTATCTCGATTAATGAAACATTTAGACCTCGATCTCATAATCGATGTACCTCGTAATCGTACAGCCATTTCTACTCTCAACTCGATTAAATAGTGCAATCGAGTAATCGAGTCTATAATTACAGGTAATTAATTGCAAACACACAACACGTGTCTCTAACTTCCATGACTCGCTACCTCACAGAAAACGATTTCCCTATTTGTAATCTCGCGGATAATAATCGTAATGATACGAACAAATTATCCGGAATCAATTGGCTAACGAACGATCCATTTTATTTTGCGCAAACGCTGTTTAATGAAATATCCCGTCGCGAGAAAACAAGTCCACTATGATTTCGACACGTCGCGCCGGACAGATCTTACACGCGAGTCCATCTCCGCGATCTTGCGCAAACGTCCACCGGGTTAGTCCTTCGGAACTAAATTGCCGCAACGAAACAATTATTTGTGGACGATGCGCTCTTGGAGATACCTATTACATTTTACAATCGGAATTATCGAGCGTTCAGTTTCCCTTTTGTAAAAGGAGTTTGATTGTCTATATATCGCCGTCGAGAAGTCCGTCTTGCGGTTATAATTATTTTTATTACAGCAACTCATTATGAAGTTTACGAGAAAGACGCGAACATAGACCATCATTTTGTGCAATTAATTTCTTGCCTTTTCACCGGCCTCGAGGAATCTCGTTCGTGTCGATATCGCGAGGAGAGGGAAACCATCGGTGTTGTTACCGCATCGTTTCACTTTCCGGACTCCGGTGTAACGGCACGAAGTCGTTCGATCGCTAATAATTGGTCAAGCGTTAATAACAGGAACGAACGATCAAATGCTGCTTAAGACAAATTACGAACGATTGAAGAGAGCGTGCAATAACGGGTAACACGCCGCGTAAGAACGCAATATCTGTATCGGAAAGTGTTTAGCGATCAATTTTACAATGAAACGCGATAAATAGGTATTCAATATGAGAGTTTCAGCTGTGATATCGCACCATTTCCCGATGTCTCTCGCAGAAGTCTTGAAGTAATACGTCCTTTTTTTATTATATTAACTTTTAATCGTACTTTCTCCTATCTTCCTGCCCGAGTTAAAAATTAATGAAAATGGTTATTCGATCAGAAGTTTTCTATGTTTTGTAGAGAAGTTACACGGAAAGAACGGTTTTGCTGAATCTAAAAACTTAGACGTAGATCTGTAAATAATTTTATTGAATTATCAAGACAATGTGAGACGTTCAAACTGGTTGCTAGAATATCAAATTTTTTGCAACATTGCTTATTACGCTTGAGTTTCCTACATAATTATTTTGATGGATTCAATAAAATTTTCAGATCTGTATTTAGCCAAATTTTTAGATATTTTACGATTTTCGTTCTAAACAACTGTGATATTTCACTTATCTCTGAGCTTTCTCGAAATTTGAATAAAAAGCGAAATCGGAATGTTTCGGACTTCCTGTAAATGGAGATACGAGACGATATGTCGTCTCGATTGTCCCATTAATCAATTTCTCTTCGATGGAACACGAGACGAAGGTTAAACTTTTTTTTCTTTTTCGTCTTTTTCTCTTCTCACCCACTTTTACTGCTCAACCCATGTGCCGCTGGCGAATGACTTCCGCCAAAGAAAAAAACCTGTTTCTGACGACAATCGAGTGCTGATATATTTAAACGTGCCACGGAATCCACTTATACATCAAATTTACGATCGCGAATTTCAATTTTCGTGCCATTTTTATACATCTCTTGAAAAGTGAAAGTCTATGCTTTCTTTTTATTTCGCAAAATACATAGGATAAAATAGGAAGCTAATCTATGTCTAGAAAAATTAAATAGTTTAATAAAGTTAAAGACAAAATTGATATTTAACTGAATCAAAGATTTTCCTAATTCGAAAAATTCGAAAAATTCGAAAAATTCATTAAAATCACTTACTTCCAGTGATATAACTCACGATATAACTTCAGCGTTACTTCAGTGAGCTAGCTAGAACTTATTAATTACATAGGAAATGTATCGCAGGTGCATTCAATCATATTTAATGATCCAGCGATAATAAAACAGTCCGCAGGAAGTGCGCCACAAGTCTCGAAAGCGTCTGGTTCGCGTGCAAAATTTTCCGAACGATATGTTTCTGGTTTTCAGTCGGACAATTTCCGCGCGCGATTTTTCTTTTCTTCGTGCGCGATACCGCCCTGGAAATCGCTTCCGATTCGTTCTCTCTCGCACAAAAATTGCACCGTGTTGGCATCAAGTAATAACGGTGAAACGGAAAGTGCGAATTTCGAATGACCTCAGGGTGAAATTTCTCTCGTCGATCCTCCTCGGCAAGGGGACACGCCGCTTGTTGTTGTGAGAGAAATTTTCATTTGCTGATTAAGCCGAGGAACGAAGAAACTACCATGCTACCTACAGAATAATCGGAATCTGGTTGTGTTGGTCTTAATGTAAGAAGCTCTTCTTTGAACGCATATGCTAAATAAAAACAAGTTATTATTTTCTCGACAAAGCTATAAGAGAAACACTTCGAATACATTGAAGTTACGCAAAGATATATTGAGTGTTACGCTGCGCATTAAAATATTTTCAAATTTTAATAAAAGACACAAACGGAGATTTCACACATACATATACTCTAAATATATTTTATCTGCTGAACCTGATTATCTGATTTCTCTATTTTTGCCGCGATTGTTGGTTTCCTCAAACAATCAGCCTGACAATACAATTCAATATACACCGTTACTCGTATTCACAAAGGACGTGTGAAACATATTTAAATGAAAGTAGGAATGTTACCGCGGAATTGGATTTGCGGAAAGCCAACACTTAATTCGATAACAGCGTCTTCCGGGACAGGTTATGAAAGTACTATTGATTCTTAACTGGATAAAGTGATGCAGTTTATTGGCTAAATGTCATTCTGAAAGCTTACATTACTATTATAAAGTTATGGTTCCATTGGTGCGTAACATTGCGTTACTTTAGTCGGAAAGTACATTAGTTTCCGACAACTATTCTCATTCAATTAATATGCAAGTCAGCGAGACAGCAAGTCTATAAAAGAAAACTTTGACGATGGTGCGTTAATTAATTATAATTAGAATAGTAAATGCGTGTATAATTTCGGTTATATAATGTGTGATATTTTTATTAGTTAAATTACGAAATATAGTCTATTATTAACGTGATCGTCGAAGAAAGCGTCTTTATGAGGAAAACATTCCTGTTTCGGCTCGAAAAGTGAAGGAACTCTAGTTGCACAAGCCAAGTATGCGGCACCGCCGCAGTTAGTGAATGCACACGTTTGATCATGCATGCCAACAAATTATGCAATCACGAGTGTAAAATGAGAGTAATGCAATAAGATTGCTAACATTATCTACTTATAGTGTTTTGATTTTCGATAAATTTATGCGCGCTCGAACAATTTTACAGAACAGAACCGGATGAAGTTGGATTATATCTTGTTCTCTAGGAAATGTTTTTAAATATTAATACTTCTTTTTTTAAATTCTCGAGTAATATTATGTTACGATAGTATTTCCTATCGACAAAGTCAAGATGAAAACTTAACGTATAAGAACAGTTATAGAGTTCTAAATGAAAACGAGAAGTTTACCAAGTGATAAACGTTATAAATATGAAGATTATTTAAGATAAATAAAATTTAATTTCAAAAGAAAATTTGAAATCAGCTTGAATTTATCTTGCTTTTTTTAATTCACGAACTTTCAATTTTATTTGTAATTATCAATCGAATCGTGTTTTAATCGATCTTCATACTTCAACAAGTGCAAACAACGGAACATAAATTCGCATCAAGAGATCTGCCAGATATGGCATGTCAAGTTAGAACATATGATCTCACGCCGCGTCTGACTATACACAGTTCGTATCTACTGGCGCAATTAAGCGGCGCACGAGCATCGTAAAAGCCGCGATCCAGTGGCCGCGAGTTTCCCACAGGCGGGAGAGAAAAAAAAGGGAGAACGTTTATTCCGAGTGCGGTTTCTTAGCTCCTTCTGAGCATTATAAACGCCCTCGATCTGTTCCTTGATCTTTGGACCGCTAAGAGAAAAGATAATCGCCTCGGCAAGTAAGAGGATGCAGTGGCGTTATACGTTGTTAATGAGTTATTCTATTTTCCTCGCTGCGGTAAATTTCTTCTGATTACACATTATAGAAAAGTGAGCAGGTTTAATGGCCAAGGCTAGGAGTTATTTTACATTTGATTAAAAGTTTTTTTTTTTAATTGCGACAAAAGAGAAATTTCAGTCAAGCAAATTGTAAGTGAGCAACAGTTGCGACAATATTTGTGGCAATATACTCTAATTGAGTAACTGCAATGTTTTATCTAATTGAGTAATTTGCTACTTTAATATAATTTAATCAAGCATTGAAGATTGAGAAGCTGGAGGAAGCTTCAAGAAAATTTAGCGGCTGATTTTGAAATTTCGCAATTGTCATACTCATCCTAAGATTTAGGTCCAGATTTGCTAATTGTCCTTTCTGTCTACCGGAGGATTCTTGAGAGCCAGTGACCGGCCACGAATTGCGGTCGACTTGTGGTATGAAAGTGAGAGGATTGTTTTTTCATAAGCTACGCTGGTCAGAGCTCTGTCTGGTCGGACGCGGAAACTGTTATAATTCCAGCAATGATTTTTTTTAATAAGCGAAACGATAATAATGATTATCTCAAGCCTATCGAAACTCGTTCGCGGGCAATTCATGTTCTCTAATATTTATTATGCGCGTGGGTAGAGCACAGAGCTATTTATTCACGCGCCTGACTGTTCACTGTTTCACTCCACTTCACATTTTTGATATATTTGCTAATAACGCCTGTGTAATAGAATGATTAACTGTGGGCTGCGAAGCATTGCGGCAATTGCATTCGTCTCCTTCGCGAAAGACTCTTAGCAGAAAGATAACTTGTTTTCGAAACGTTCGAGCATCTTTGAAATGTATGTAGGAGTTTGAAGAAACTTTTAGCTTTTCACTTTTAGCGATAAGATTAAGTATTTTACAAGTAGATTCGAATCTATTGGTAGTTTCGAACTTTCTATTATTACTTAAAAAAATAAAAGCAATACTTTCAAGTAGACTTAACATAGACAAAATCGGTTCGAGTTCTCTATGAAACCTCGAGAAATAAGAGTGTTCTCGGTAAACTCGAACCTGAATAAAATATGTACGCATTTTTTATGAGTACCTTATTAAAAAATTTTTTTTTCAAATCAAAACGTTTGTATAAAGCGACAATTATTTTAATATAATTTATTTTAATATAAACTCTCTTTCACAAATAGTATTAAAGAAGTATAACACAAAATATTTAAAATAAAAAATTATTTTTTACATTATATTCTTTATACTAATAACTTTATTCTTAGAGTTTGCGAATATTATTTGTAAAAGATTTGATTCTTTAATGAGAAAAACTATTTATAAGTACATTTCGAATCTTGCAGATACTTATTTTAAAATTTGAAACTAACTAGTCGGAATCGATTATTTTGCAAATACAAATGAAATATTATTTCTTATGAATATTACTTGAATCCTAAAAAATGAAGTTACTGGATTTGTCTCAGATTTTTAAGTACATACTGAACTTAATCTTTAATCGCTTTATACTAACATGAAAGAAAGAAATCATATCCTTAAAATTATTTTTAAGGATATGCATGCATCAAATCTGTATTATCTGTACTTATTTTTCCTATCTTTGTTTGTCTTAAGTTTGTTTCTGCAATAATTTAAAAAAAATTTTTTTTAACATTGTTTAGAAAAGCAAGCCTTTTTGAATACTTTTACCTTTAACATTTACATTAAAGTTTTCCTTATCGAATTGCATACTTGATATGATTTCCAGTGATTTGATCCGAACCGAATTTCCGCAAAATCCGAATACGCGTGATGAATCGTC
Source organism: Cephalotes varians (assembly GCA_037157785.1). Taxonomy (NCBI): domain Eukaryota; kingdom Metazoa; phylum Arthropoda; class Insecta; order Hymenoptera; family Formicidae; genus Cephalotes; species Cephalotes varians. The sequence continues at coordinate 27,871 of JANQDE010000048.1, forward strand.
GAACAGGACGGCCCCGTCATTCTTGTCTACAGTGCTCCAAAGTTTCTCTGAACTCCGTCGCTTTCTAGGCCTCAATTATTCTCTGACAGAAGCAGACCATTTCTCGAGGCAATCGCGCAAATTGCCAGATAGCTCATTTTCGTGGCTACGACGGAGATCCAATTCCAGAAAAGACTTTAAAGAATTATTTTTGCCGCAGTTTGGAACGTGCGCATTTTCCGCGGCATCGTCGTTTACGTACGATCCTTTCACGACATTTTAACATCCGGTTTGATCCGATTAACGCGCGCCGAGATATTGCCGCACGTCAAGCCGCATGCAACGTTATTGCGGAAAGTGGTAATTACGCGTAGGAATCTGTGCGATTCATTGACGCGCAATGACTTAATCCGATCGTTTAGCGAGCGATCAGGCGCTCGCGAAGGTTGCTACTTTTTAAGTAGCCGCTTGCAAAACCGGGGTTTACTATTTCCAGTCGCACGTGCTAAAATAGAAAGTTCGAGGCAGACGTGTAATCATCACATCGCGGCTTGTGACACTTAACAAAGTGTCACAGCCGCGAGAGAGAACGATTCCTAATTGCTCTTAATCGATCGATTCCATCGTTGACCGTCTGAAAGATTGAGACCAGTGATGCAAGAGAGACGTAACTTACGAAAAGCAATTGTGAATAATTTGAGAGACTGCTTCTTGCGTCCGCAAGTTTATGTCTACGCAAAATTATTTCGTCACGCTGCGTGACGTTAAACTAGTACGACTGTAATATTGAAAAACCAGTATCAGTAACCTTGCACTTGTCAATCCAACTAAATCTATTTAACATACCGGAACATAACATAACATAATTTATCAAAAACTTTATCAATACAAATGAATAATTTACGAGTATGAAAATATTCTAACTTAAATTTTTTTGTCAAAACATTGTGAATTCGCAGATCCATTAGATGCTAAAATCAATCGATATCTTGTTGTTGCTTCTGTTAGCAAGAAAAAATATATATAGATAGTGCAAGACTTTTATTTACTTAAAACAAAAACGAACATAATGCAAATAATTGTTATTTAATATTGATATGAAGAATCACAATGTAAACGTTTATTAGAAAGATTCCTTAGCGTTAATGTCAATGTCAATGAAATCGAATACGTGCTCGTACGTTGTCCTGGAAACACGAAGCGCCACATTGTTGACACACATTGAAATTCCTCACGAACGAATCGTATGCATCATTTTACTTTCACTGTTTAAACTGCTACTTTAATTACCGTCAATCTAATCTAGATCTCTATCAATAATAATAAGATTTTCTTAGAAACGGCGCGTTCAATATTCAACATTGGGCGACATTTCACCGTAAAATACAGGAAGTATGACATTCAGATACTGTCTCGCAAAGTTATAAGTATTAAACAAAATTTCAACGGTTTCCCTGCTGAATAATAATATTGTGAGCGTCTTGTAAAAATGCAACAGCTGCGAACCGCACGCGAGAAGACGCGTAATCATGCAAAACGCGGATATTAGCCGCAGGGCTGTGTTCCTTATATAAAGAACCAGTACACACGTCGATCTCCATTCGAACATGATATATAAGTTGTTATGTGTGCGAAATGGAAACTGCAGTAGGTCGTACTTTCTACGAGAGGACGAGAAGACCTGTCTCACAGCGGGCCCGACGATGGTAGAAGGTATCCAGGAGAAAGGAATATCGAACAATGCCCCTCTTAATTACGGCCACGTTAATTATTCGCATCTTTCTCGCGCGCACAATAAAAGCAGTAACAATGAATTTGAGAGTGCGCAGTCCGCAGTATTATATCGCAATAATAAAAACGGTGATGGAATCAATAGGAATTTGCGATATATTAAAGAAAAATAAAATTGGGATCTTTTTAATTTGTTACACAAGTTACTGCAAAAAGCTGTTGAAAACTTTTGAAAATGCCTTCTAAATTAATTTGTTGTTTAGAATTTGGGAATGAATTTTATTGTCAATTTTGTGGAATTATAAATGGTATAATAATAGCTCTAGGCTTCTCTAAAGGAAAGTCTCCAAGTGAGTCCATATCGTGCTTCATATAAACGATACATAATTATAGTATAATTAATCACAAAATATAATCATTATAGTGCGATTTTTTAAATAATTTTTCAATACGTGCTTTACTGTGCCGAATACAAGAAGAGAAATGAGAAACTAAAGGGATATTATCTAAAAGATAATAATTTATTTAAAAAGTTAAAAATTTATGTTGTAAAATATGTGTTGATATATTGATTTGAATTAAATATTCGCAGAAGTGAATACGACATGTCCAGCAACTTTTACTAAATCGCGAAGGTAATCTTCTCATCGATTTTCCACTTAGTTTCCAAGCGCTTTGGAGTATGAATCTACGATAATTTATAAATCTTATGACATACACCGAATTGCCGCCAATTGCATGAATTCGATTTGCTTTCGCTTTTATTTTGCTGTTATACAGCGCGTCCAATGGAGTATCTTAGTAGAGTGGAAATGCAAAACGTAATTTGCAAAAAGTAATTAAGTAGAGTAATTTATGAAAATGTTGAATGAAACCAACGATTTCATACTCTCATACCTTTCATACCCGTCATACTTTCTCTGTAATACGAAAGATTTATTACTGTCACTATTATCAATATTTTTATTTCCAACGTCTATGAGAGTATCATATGATTTTAAATTTATTAAAAGTTAGGTGCATTTACAAAAAGATTAATATATATCTCTTTATCGTATCTTGTGCCTTTTGTAAATTTTAACATCAAAAAATTATTAGAAGAAAACAATTATCGACTAAACTTTAGAACGTATCATTAATCCTTTTTAATATGAATATTGATAATAAATGTCACCGGAGATATCAAATAATTTCATCTAAAACTTAATTTCAAAAACTTAATTTATCAAATATTATTTATTATCAAACAAATCGACAATGACCTAACTAACGAGCAAACATAAATTTTTTCGCAGGTGTAAGCGCTTATAAAATTTACATATGTTTTAACGGTTTAACGAACAAAACATTTTATATTTACGGATTATAATACATTAATATCTTCGGTACATGTTTCAACCCACTAAGTCTTCATTAGCCAAACTTCCTTTCAATCTCCTAATTATTTATTATGTTTAAAGTAAATTAAATATATCAATAAAAACTTTACTGTTTACTACTGTAAAAAAAAATAAGAAATACGAAATATTTATTTTTTATATTTAGAAAAGAATTTTTTAAAACCCTTGCATTTTTGCTATAGAAGTGGAATATATGACTACTCATGAGTGAGATATACTGCTCATAAAAACTTATAAATAATGCTTATAAATAAAATATAAAATAACGCAGTAATTTATAAAATGTGTTTACAAAATTTTATTAGAGAATAATAATAATAATAATAATTTTATATATATATATATAAAATAATAATCTTTTATTCTTATTTATTAATTAACACATTAATATTTACTCATTAATACAGAATAATATTTTAAACATAAACATTTCTTATTATATTTTCTTACTTACGTCTGTACTGCGGCATAAATCCCGCGCGCTAAAAATGCCGTATATTCCAAACAAGTGAGATATACAAGACTTCAAGTTGAACAAAGAATGCAAAAATATTTGTATTTTACTATATTTTATCTCTTTATACTTATTATCATGAAATCATTAAATCTTTCACACTCCTTACAATAATCACGTAGATTATAATAATGATTGACCTACTTACTATATTAAAAATCAATTCAACTCACAATGATTTCGATAATGTTAACAGTAAAAAAAACTTGAAATCACAGCACAATACTCTAACATAAGAGCATATAACAGAGATTGCATGCAAGTTATCTTCACTCTTTTTATTTTTTTCTGATTTCCGTGGAATAAATCCTCGCACGGCATAAATACCAGAATTACCCTCATAGTGTTATATAATCTTATATTAACGCGCTCATGATGCCTAAAATGTGTACAAAAATTCTATATTGCATAAGATATTGCACCATCACATGGGAGTGAGTAAAGAGTAATGACCGCAGCAATGCATTTTAATGCGCAAAAGACTTAACGTACATCAATCGTTCTGATGGAAAATATATGAATAAAACATAGATAATTATTAAATATTTTAAATATTTTTAAATATTTGTATATTCTTAAAAAATTTTAACGTTTTGGAAGAGAATGGGCAATATTCGTTAAATTTGGTTCAAGGGCCGTATCGTGAATGATCCACGACCTCGACTCTCGGCTTCTCAGCAAGCCCAGATACTGAGCGATGTGCAACAACACCAGCAACGATATCGGCAACGTCCCACTCAGGATTTCAAGAATCCGCGAGTAACATCATTTTCCTCGTTTGAACAAGCACAATCCAGCACGCCGTACTCTTCCCTGGCCAAGTACAAGGTTGATCGAGCGAAGCAACAGTTGCAACAATTGCAGCAGCAGCAACAACAAGTGCAACAACTACTACAACAACAACAACAGAAGATCGCTCAACAACTCGGTTCTTCGAACTTCGTGAACGGCGGCGATGGCAGCGGCAGCGCACAAACGCCGCAATTCCAACGACAACAATACTCGCAACAACAACGATACAATCAACAATACAATCAGAACGGCTTCCAGAATCTTCAGCAAGACTTGTCGCAACCGCTGTTCAGCGATCAGCAGACGCTACAGTTACAGGAGTATCTCGAGAAACAGCGTGAGTTGGAGTTGCTCCAGAAGCAACGGCAGCAGCTGCTATACGAGCAACAGGAACTGCGCAGGCAGCAGGAATTGCTGCGGCTTCAACAACTCCAGAAGCTCACCTCCACTACACCACTTCCACCGACTGCGACACCAATTCCGATCACCATCAGCACTACTTCCGCACCGTTGCTACTGTCCTCGCCGACGGCGCGACGCATCACACCGTCGGAAGCAGATCTTTTTCTTAAAGCAATTGCTAACCATCAGAAGAAATACACAACGACAGCAGCGAGCACAACTACAACAACCACTACCACCACCACTACTACGCAGCCACCTCCATCCAGACGTTTAATTGTCTCTAATCAGGAGACGGATATACCGGAAAACCTGCTTAGTCTGATCCAAAATCAAGAGAGTCAGTTGTTGCAGCAAAGCAAATCGAAACCGCAGATCAAAGTAATCTATCAGACGGAAAAACCCAGCACGACGAGACAAAATTCCGGTGGAAGAAGCAAGAATTCTCAACAGTCTGAGCGGGAACTGTTGCTGAAGCAACTCAAACTCGCTCTAGCCCAGTCCGGCGATGACGATAACGTTGCTAGGAATGTCACTACCAGGGATCTGATTTTGCCGAATGGCAAGAAGATTCAAGTTATCCATGCGCCAAACGGCTTATCTTCCATTTCATCGAGCGGAAGTTCTACCATTCTGACATCGGCTTTGCCGTCCTCGACGACCACCATAAAGCCACCGAAAGCGCTCTTTGAGGAGTTAACGAAGGGCGGTGTGCTACCGCCGAATGCCGATTTCGAGATCATCCGGCAGAAAAGCGACGGCAGACTCGAGGAGATTGGCAAAACACCGATCATCCAAAATCTGCCGGCGAAGAAGGTCACATTTGTTCTGTTGGAGGAGCAGCCGGACGGCAGTTATAAGGTGCAAGGTGTCAAAGGTAATGCCAATGACAAGGAGAGCGGCACCGACGTCGAGTCTATCGTCGAAAAGATCAAGAAGGGCGAATTGAAGTTACCACCTAGCTCACTCGGACCGACCACGCAGTCTTCCACACTAGAACATCTCGAATCCAGTCTCGATCCGAATCTAATAGTGTCTACTGGCACGTCCAGAACTCCGGTATCATCTCTTTACTCCGTCAGCACGACGTCGCCGACCTTCAGACCCACAACCGTCAGATCTACTTCGGCCGGATACAGCGAAAGGTAATTATTACGATGATTCGCATTCATTCTTCTAAATAATTTTTGGAGTTTATAATATGATCGAAATAAATTATTGGGATGATTTCGTTTCACGCTATATTTGCTTGATTGCCTAATTCAAAATATAATTCATTTGATTTTGATTTATTATCAAACTAACTTGAATTGACCTCTTTCCTTTTTTCATTCGTGTTTAACACAATAAAGATTCTGAGCAACGAAATAAAATTTTCAGCAAGTCGGCGACGACGGAATACGTCCCCTATGTCACGGTGTCGCCGAACTCGGTGTCCACGACCGACAAATACGTGACTTCAGCATCCAGCATCACGGGTCACGTGTACAATGCCCTGAACACCAGCCCGACAAAAACGACCCTGTCGGATCACATCCCACGGGCGACTACCAAGTATTCGTCATCTACCAAGAGCCAGTTTATTCCAACAATGGCGCCGGTGAACGAAATCGTAACAACGACAGCGACTCCAACATCTTACTCGCATAATACGCCGAACTCGTACGTCTATTTCTCTAATCCGTCTACGGAGAGTCTTTCTACTTCATCGACTTCAGAGGAGGTCGTTGGGACTGAAACTTCGCAGGAAAATCTGGCCACGTTATTGAGAAGAGAAGGCCTCTTCGCTATGGCGAAGTATCTAAGGCAGTCGGGATTGGATACCGTGTTAAACGAAACTGGTAAGTTAGATGTAAAAAAACTTAGAATTTATTTAATAAAATTAATTAATGAAATTTAATAACGATTCTAGCAGTAGAAGATTTGAAATAGATTTTCATTTTATGAAGAAAAATAAGAGAATTCTGATAACTTTCAAACTTTCCCACAATTTGCATTATCAAATGCATTATTAATAAATGCGCAATTTGCATTATTAATAGAATAGAATTTATATATGCCAATAGAAACTTAACGTGAATATTTTTCAGACTTCATGACTTGATTTTATAAAGAAATTTGCAATTGTTTTGGTGTTAATGACTTGTAAAACGATTCTTACAATAATGTTCTAATTCTACAATCTACTAATAATTAAAAAAAAAAGGAATGTTTTATAAAACAGATACAATGTTACAGCAAAATATGGTAATAGAATTACGTTTGACAGAGTAGTGCTTCGTTTCGAGAAAAATTACAAATTAGTAAAGTGACGACACGCTACGCGAGCTTTATAAAGAATATTATGCATGAAAACGTTAAATTACAATAAACGAATTACGAACTTTCTGCGCAATAATGCAAAACCGCCGCAGTCTTATCCAACAATATCGCAAGGCAGGACAACTTGCGTCAATGCTCTTGAGGACCAAACGATTGTATAAATGATCCCGTTGGCGGTGAGATAGACCCATTGCCTCTTTGCACAATCCACCACCATTTGTATTTCGCGTTTCGCTTTAGTCGTGCAACGTTCGTCGGAAAAATGTTCTCACGACTCGTTGCCCGTTTCGACACGGACACCTCTCCGTCCTCTACGGAGAACAAAGGCGAGTACGCGTACCTCATTACGTGGGCTCTCACAAAAGAAGACACGCGATTTCATTAGTCGTTATAATTATCGGCGTATACTCGTTTAGCCCATTGTCTCTTCGGCCCTTTATCTATACTTTCTTTCATCGCGAGATCGAGAAATCGAGTTTACTTCGTAAGCTGAACGCATGAAAAGTACGAGTTGCGTCCATTTTCATTTCAAAATCTTTAAAGAGATGAAGAACAAATTGAACCGAAATTAGAGTTAATCTATGTTGATGGAAATTTAATGGAACGGGCATTAAAGAATTACGGCAACGTTATGTGGAAATTACGTAACAGCTGTTCCCTACGCACCGCGATTTTCATTTCATTTCTGAAGAATCCAGTTCAACTTGAACTGGATTCTCTTTGCGACGCATTAACGTGGTGTTACATACGTCGAACCTTTCACGCGTACCTTCGGCTATTCGAATATCTATCGGAACAATTTTCGCTGCGGACAATCGATAAACGCGGTGCTTCGATTCGGCATCCGACTGATTCCAAGAAGAGACGAAACCCATTGCGAGAAAAATGCCGATGCTCTTTTCGCGTTCTAACGATTTTATTTGACCGCGTTCGCACGCTCGTTAGAAAGAAAATAAGTGGCTCTGTGTGTTTTCTCGCGTGCGAATAACGATATTTCCTATAATGGCGATTCCCCGCCCCGGTAACAGTTCCGTTTCTGCCGATCGCAAACGCAATTATCAATCGTTACATTGTGCAACTTCGTCACGTTCTCCAACCGATATATATGTTTTTCCTTCGACGAGGATTGTAGATGAATTCATGCGCGTGTGCCCGGAATGGAAGAGAATGTCTGACGAATATGAAGCGTAATATATTATGGATATCGGTTGCAAAAGCTGTGCGAAATGTATATAGCAATTGATCGTGTATTTCTTGACGTTCAATCAATGTATCATAAGAATAATTCAAATTAATGCAACGAGGCGATGTGAAAGGTTTATTTCTAAATCTTAACATCGTTTATTTTAACCATCATACTTTGCAAGAAAAACAATTTAACAATATGGACTTTTAATATTAAAAATAAAACAATGTAAGTATGGAAAGGCGCAAAATTCTTCATATATTCTTCAAATCACGTAAATTGAAAATTCGTACGTTTCGACTTTATACTTTGAAGTTTCTATTAAAATAAAGTCCAGTTAAAGTTAATCGAGGAATACGATTCATCGATTTCTTCTTCTAAAGTTTAGTTTGCCGAAAGTTTTTCGATCACGAAAAGAATAGTTTTGCTGCAAGATCTAAAATTTTAGCTGGATGCAGATCAGAAAAATAATTTTGTTGAACTATCAAATTAATTATGTAGAACGTTAAAGCTAGTTGCTAGAATATCAAAATTTTTTGCAGCATTGCTCATTATTTTTAAAGCTCTAACAAAATTATTTTCAGATCTGTATCCAGCAAAATTTTAAATCCCTCAACAAAATCATTCTTTCCGTGTTCAGAATTGCCTCTTTTTGAAAAAAGATCAATTCCAAATTGGAGCGAAGATTTCTGTAACCATTATTCGGTAGTTGAGACGCTTTTCTGTATTACTTCGTGACATTATACTTCAGGTCCATACACCATATTCGTTCCAACGGACAAAGCCTTCAGGACGTTGCTGGTGCAGCTAGGAGGGCCAGAGAGAGCCGAGCAGAAGTTCCACGACAATCCGAGACTTCTAAGTGGGGTACGTATCAGTAAAAGCGTCATTAATAATTTATTCGCTTAACGATAGATTTCACTGACCAGTTAACCGCAATTAAACTGATTCGCTGCTTTCCTCTAAAGGAGAGGTATGAGGATCAATTAAACTAATCTTGAAATTAGCTGAGTTTAATAAAATAAAACAAATGTTCTCCAGTAAAGATCATCTAGAGATATATACTGACGAAAATCCTTTGCGACAGCTTCTTCTTCATCACGTCATACCGGGGGCCTTCAGGATCGATTCTCTGCAGGACGAGATGACCGGTGTCAGCCTCGCAGGAACGCAATTGCGGGTGAACGAGTACGCGATGCAGGATCACGAATGGAACGATGTAAAAGTAATTACATTATTTTAGAATTTTCCAATTCCGATAAAATCTTTCCTATCCTTTGATTTTACTTTTTTTTTTTAAATTAAAGTTTAAGCCTTTTTTTTGTTAAACTTTTCTTTCGCTTAATAGACAATCGTTCGTTTGCCCGTAATTTATTAATAGCCCGTGAGTCAATGCGATATTATTTCATAATGTGATCGGTGTATGGTTCATGTGTGCTCGCGCGTGATCCAGTTTATTGACCTTCGCGCATATACTAGAAATCTTCCATTCACTCGATGAACATGCGACGATTCCGTCATCCGCTTCTCACGAGAGATCTTAGACAACGCGTGTCTAAAAGACAGATTTCAGATGTCTTTTTTAAGACGTCTTGAAAACTTTGTCAAAAGACATTAAAACTTAAAAAATATTATACAGATGTTTTTTACAGATCCACAAGTCTTAAAAATTTTAAATTTCTCTTAGATCAGTTCAAGACATCATAATGTTCTCTGGGATGCCGTCACTTAATATGCACCAGACAGTTCGGAACAGATCCGACGAAGACGATTCCATATCGCGCGTTTTTTTTTTCTCTTCATTTGTAATTTCGCATTGTTTGCAAATAGGTAACGACGATAAACGGGGCGCGTGTCGCGCCCAGCAAACGGGACATCGAGATTCCTCAAGGTATCGCCCACGCCGTCGACAGGGTCATGTTCCCGCTGCCGGTCGGTGACTTGGTGCAAACCCTGCAAGCCGATCGTGAGAGGAGGTTCACCACGTTCCTCAAAATGCTGCACGCATCAGGCTTGGAGGACACGCTCACAGGTAAATTGAAAATCTAGGCGAAGATTTAAAGGACTAATTCAAAAAGGCTTGGTTTGTATCACACGCGCCTTTCCTGTATTTTTTATTTGCAAATTTGACAGATTATCTTGAATCCTCTTCTAGTTTCTCAACGAAAGCTATCTTTCTAGGACCGAAGACGTTCACCATCTTCGCACCGACCGATTCTGCTTTCACCGATGCGTCCACGAAGAACGGCGCCCCAATCTGGACCGATGAGGACGGGCCGGAAGCGGCGAAGATGATAATCTCGCGGCACGTGATTCCCATGACTCTTTATACAGCCGGAATGAGATATTATATTCAAAAGCATACCCTTCATCCACAGTCGCCAATACATATCAACAAAAATGGCGGTAAGTAATTCAAATGATGAAATACTCGTGTTTTAAGCTGGTAATCCTTCATAATATATCACGTTGTTAAAAAAATTAATTGAATAATAAATGATCTCTCAGATAATATTCAGCATACACTGTTGTTTCAGGACGAGTACAAGTGAACGAAGCACACGTCGTAACGCATAATGTGCCAGCAACAAACGGTGTGTTACATGCTATCGATGGTGTTCTATAAAACGACATTCATTATGATTCATAATGAATGTAAATTGACGATTAAAATGCACAAGTTGCAATCATGAAGGTGATAATTATAATTCGTAACGTTAAACGCAAATATTTATAATTTCTCGAAAAAAAAAAAAGCTCGACGAATCAAGTGAATGTAAATTGCTTATGTAAGTGCGGCGGAATGCGTGGCAATTAAATCGAATTGTATCAAAATGATTAGTATAAACAGATTGCGCCGCATCGCGATTAGGTTCAGTCATCGATAAATTGACATGTTATGCCATAGGTGTCGCGAAATCGGAGGAAAAAGTAACGAGACCATTTTTAACGTATGTGTGTATACATATTAATTTATATAAGCAAAACCAGAGATTCGTGTACTCGTGCGACTTGCGTAAGAGTACGGAATATAATCGCTATTGTATAGAATGGTAACACAATACCATGCTTAGCTCTCATAGCTCATATCTTTTTATAAATAAATGTACAGAATGTATCTTTGTGATTATATTTACAAGAATATTCCCCGACATTCCTAAACGACACTTAATACTAAAACAAAATTTACACCTTTATTTAATAAATCGTAATCGTTAGAATTTGAAATCATTGCAACAGTTGATTTCTATGTACAATATTAAAAATTATTCTTTTATAGCAGATAACTGACCGATCACTATTTGGGGATTTGGGTAAGTCTTCAGAAAGTTGCCTAATAATTTGTCTTATACTTCTTAATTTCTACCATTATGTGATGGATGTTTGTAAGTTGTGTTCGTGCGTTTGTCGGCAGAATCTTATGAAGGCGATTATAATATTGCACCAACTGTGTCATTGCACCTTGTACTAGCGTGCTGCCAAGTACTAGGCTGGGAAACGATTGCAACACTTCTCGATTTATCTCTTCTAACGCTCGCTTCCAATTGTTCGTGAAAGATTGCACTAGGGCCAATACTTTGCCCTCCTGCCGTTTCAAATCGTCGGCTTGGCCCTTCTCGCTCAGAGCCTCCGATTCCTTTACTAGTTGGATTATACTACCGAAGTGCGGGCTCAATACTTCTTCGATAAATTCGGAAGAACGCGCATTTAATAGTTCCCGGAAGCTCTCCGCTTCTTTTGAGGTTTCTCGCGTCCTTTCCTGTAATCAAATATTACACGTTAATTCTTTCTTAATTAACATTAACTTTGATAAACTCTTACATTAAGTAAAATGTACTTACCATTAATACCCTGAGTACCAAATCATAATTATTGATAAGAAATACTAATTGTTGCGTCCGGCTTGGGAAAATAGATGCCATTCTTAACAAGAAACATTGTACAGCTTCTCTCAATTCTGCTAATAACTGAGTTGTTCCCTCACAAGGAAAGCCTTCGACTACACTTACAATTGCAGCGCTAAATTCTGCGTATCTCCTGGTAATCTAAAAATTTATAACTATGTAGGACGTTTGTAGTACACTACAATGTTATATGTAATCAAATGAATGAATCATTATAAACGATCCATTTAAACACTTACATAATGTGGACCAGTCTCTTTATTGAATTTTGATGGGTCACAGTCTTTTACACTGTTTATGTTTAATTGAAACACAAATTCAAATCTAAAAAGAAAATATAACTTTTCAAATGTAATACAAAATAATGAGATAATTATTATTGCAATTATTTTTAAATATGTTTAAGTACCTAGGCCAAATTGTGGCTGTTAAAGTCTCCCAGTATTTATCCAATGCTGGTACAGCTCTTTTATGACATAATAACTGATAACGCATCACCAAATGTAGGCAGAGAAATAGAGCAATTGTATCGTAACAATCTTCAACAAATGACTGCAAGTTCTTTATCATAAGGCTTAACGTTTTCCCCATGACCTTTCAAGAGGATGGAATAATTCAGTACATTTACTACTTAGTACATATATATATATATAATCAATTATTAAATCAATTATTAGATAATCTCTTACCTGATTGAAAATATCTAACGCCTGTGCATTACGGACCTTGAAAAATTCTATCAGGAACAGATATTCTCTGCAGCCATTATCAACCAAAGCGTATTGTTCACTTCTGAATAAAGCTTCATAATGATACTGTAAGATTATAATAATTCAGAAAACATATTATGAAAGGTATATATGTTATATCATTGGTATATCATATATATATTTACTCGTGTTTTAGAGGCAGTGTGTGGGACAATTATAGGTGCTTCCAATAGAGAAGACAAAACCTGACCTCTTGTGTCTATAGAAAAGACAGTACCTTTGTGTTTTAATGTTGTTTTATGAAATATACCTCTGCCTGCTGTGTCTTCAACTCCCATTAAATCATCCTTTGATGCTCTCTCTTCAAACTTGCAAAAATAATTGTATTGTAACTTGATGTTTCAAATTAAAATTATAAATAATACAACTCCTTTCTGTTCCATTTTACCTGTAATTTCATCAATCTCGACGAATAGGATTTGAAATATGAATAATATATTTTGCTCATAGTGTCAATGTACTCTCCACAAATTTCCTCAGCCACGTTTCTCTCGTTTGCCAAGATAAACTCAAAGAAGAATTTGTACTTTAGCATGTTGTTTTGTGGCACTTGATAATTTGTCATCGGCTTCCTAAATTTATAAATTTGCTCTAACAAATACGTCCTAATCTTTGCCATTGCCTTTACTTTCAGCTTTTCTAATATATCCTTTACATCTAAACAAGACTTAGCCTCCTTAAAACTTTGTTCCTTCACAAAATTGATTTTATGATTGAGAGTTTGCAGCTGAATCAAAAATTCCTTTTCAGTCACTGGACAGTCCATAATACCACTACAAGAAAATTAATGTACATGTAATAAGAGCTTAGCTTTAATTCTCTAAAAATCTAATAATTTCTTATTGATAAATGTTTCTTACGCAATCAGAGCCTCAGATACTGTCATGTCTTCAATAAATTGGCTAAGTGGGCCTCGTATTATTTGTCTATTGGACAGCTGTTGACTCATAGCAACAGACTTGCGTTGCAAAGAAACAATCTCGGAGCTAATATTTCCCAGAACTGACTGAAAGTTCATCAACATCGACTCCATTTTCTGTAAATAAATATGATAATACTGAAGTCTGTACATGAATGTCTTTTTAAGAAAATTTTGCTCGATTGGTAGCATTACTTTGCAAAGACAAGTCATTGAAATAGATTATGCAAACACGCATTGAATACACATACCAATGAGATATGTCAAAAATCATCAACCCTAAGTAAATTTTCGTGACTATCAATTAATAAAGATATAATTGAAGAAAATAATTGAAAACTATATCAATATTAAGCAATATAAATTTTTCAACATAAATATTTGAATTAGTTCGTAATACAGTATTAATACGTTCACATATGACTTGTAGACAGTATATATTTTCATGTTTATGAAACATATATGACTCATTAAACAATTCAGATGTAAATGTAAAAAAAAATAGAATCTAAATGTATGAGGCTGAATTTAAAAAAATGCTTGGACAGTGAACATATTAAATTTATGATCATTATACGGCTTTATAAATTAGAATGTATTTACGATGCAATAATGTATATATATTACTGCAAAATTAAATTCTCTTCTATAATTATCACTTGTATGGATGATCAAATCAGATATTGATAAAATTATAAACAATAATAAACAATAATAGATAAAGATAGATTATAAAACATCAAGATAACAATAAATCATAAATTATATTATATTACGAGTCAGTCCTCTAAATTTTAACAGTTATGAATTTCCATAAGATATTGTCGCTCTTTGATATCTTATCAGCAACATTCATTTTGTATCATATCATTTTGTGTCTAATCACACATGTGTGTCAGCAAAACGTGATGCGTCAACAGCGAGTCCTAACCTCCAAGATATTATCGCAAGCAGCAATCTGATTGTGCAGGCTGGCTATATTCTCGCTCTCTTTGATATAATCTTGGATCGACTTGTTCTCGACTTCCTTGAGCTCCTTCTCGATCTGTCTGGAGTACTGGCGCAAGTCGGTGCCAGTTTTGAGGACCTCCTGAACGACATCGTCGCTGAGATCCTGCGGTAATTGCTCCTCATTGTCAAAAATGTCTATGTCAGCCATTCTCGAGTTCTTTCATACAACCCGACGTATCCACTAAATACAACGGAATAATATATACAATTCAGGCGATCGCCTCTGATCGCCTTCCTCGAGAGCTTATAGAGTCGCTTCAATCGCTTCGCATCATGATGCGCTTAACCTCAAAGTACCGAGTCAACACGCTCCAATTCCAAGATCCAAGCTCAGCGCTCAGCTTCAGTTTCTAAAGGTGCTAAGGTGCGTTCCGTTTTACGCATATGCGCTCATTCATCTATAGTATATGTGACGTATACTATATGTGTGAAACAGAAGGCACGTTTTTAAGCGGCCCAAGCACGCCTGTCGGACAGCCAATGCGCGGCCGCCGCGCGCCGCTCGTCCAATGACCGACGAGAGCGATCTACGTGACCACGTGACAAGCTGCGTTCGGACAGACGCTATTAGCGCTGAAAATCTATAGTACACGTGACGCGCACTATAGATTTTCAGCGCTAATAGCGTCTACCCGAACGCAGCCCATGTGTGCACGGCGTGTACGATTAGCATCTTGGTTTTTCGACCTAACCAAAATTCTCACCGTTCGTCCTCGCCGATCTAACGAACCGCGTATTTACCTTTTTTTGCCCTTTCAATGTGACCCGGGACAGCAACAGGTGACGTTCGCGAAATTTTTCGACAGTCGGAGATTCCCAATTAATTCACGGGGAGACTATTTGTAACTGACACATACGTAGAAAGTACAAGTTTCATCTGTGATCAACCTTTTTGTAATCTGTATCTTTTTTCCGACTGTGTTCTGCGTTAGATACGACCGTGAGCCTTATATTGTCATCGCATCAACAGCTCGAGTAGTCGCAATCATGCCCAGATGCTTGAGAGCTGAGAAATCCGTGAAGAAAGTTCAAGAATCTTGCTGCAAGCAGAATCACAGTAACACGTGTAAAAATGAACAGAAACATTTGCGGAAATCGACGATTTTAAACTTGACAGGCGAAGCGTTTATTGCTCGTTACGACGAATTGACGGAGCTTAGCGCACAGCTCGCGGCTAATCTTAGGATCTCCAATAGCCTCCAGTCCAGAAGGAGGAACCCGCAATGCAATGGAATTGTGGCAGATAAAACCGAGGAGCAAGCTGCATCAAATTTTTCAGATGTTGCGCGAGCTAATACGACGCATGATATGCAGTTTGCAAGCACCTCCCAGGTTTCCTCGAGTCATAGATTGGAAGCAAAGAGTGCGAAGCGCAGTAGTAAAAATTCTGTGAAAGAAAATAGGAAAGACGACAAGACGATAGTGTCAGCTAACAGCAAATACAGGACTAAGAATTTAGTCACGAATCAGATTAGACAACACGTAAGGCAAATCTTGTTCTAATCTTATCTGTTATCGCCTGAAGAATATTCTTGTTTATATAAATGTTCTTTAACACAGGAATTCATTATCTTTCTCTCTCTCTCTCTCTCTCTCTCTCTCTCTCTCTCTCTCTCTCTCTGTATTTTTTATGTAATAAGTTTATTATATATATTATTATATCTTATTGCTCTATTAATAGTAATTTTTTTGTTAGGTTGATACTCAACATGATAATAAGGAAAAATCAAAATTAACAAGAGAAAATGCAAAAAATAAAGTAGTAGCAGAAAACAAATCGAATTCAGGAAATATACTGAAAGAAAACTGTAGGAAAGAAATAATAAAAAATGATACAGAGAAGAAAAAGAATACGAAGAAAGCATTCAAGAAGATATTTTCAAATCATATACCTGTATCAAAAATGATGAATATTTTAAAAAATCAATCATGTGATGGTGTACAATATGTAAAAGGGAATTTCCGCATAAATCCTTTGGCTTACAAATATGCTTATTTAAGTATGAATAATGAAGAACGAGACCTGATAATCATTGGTTTATCGAATAGAAATCGTGCTTTTGAGGGAGATCTAGTTGTGGCATGCGTAAACGATAAAAAATTTTGGCATAAATGTGCCGATGGAGAAATACAAAAAACTGGTAAAGTTGTTTGTATATTAGAAAAAGTACATTCGAGAAAAGCAGTTGGATATTTAAAACAACAAGGTTCGATTCTGATGTTTTATCCAAAGGATCAGAGGGTACCATTGATTGAGATACTTCCTGAATCAGTGCCACCTTTGTATCGCGATCAGCCAGATCTTTACAAAAATACGATGTTTCTTGTTCATATCGATTTATGGGAACAGCTACATGCGTTTGGGTAGGTCTGCATTATGCAATACATATATCTAATACATAAAATGTTACAATTTTAAAAGCTTAATTTCAAAGAAATATATATTTATATTGACATTTCTGTCTTCCATTATTGCTGATTATTTTTATGTTACATATATTGTTATTATATTATACATATATATATTTACAGGCGGATTCTTTCGGTAGTGGGTCAAGTTGGCGAAATACATACAGAATTACAAGCAATAATATTTGAAAATAATTTAGATGTATCTCCATATCATGAAACGCTATTGAAAGGACTTCCAGGTAGGGATTATATTTTAACGGACGCTGACATGAAAGGTAGAGAAGATTGGAGGCATGAATGTATTTTCACAATAGATCCCGTAACAGCTGCTGATATGGATGATGCTCTTTCTTGTAAAGTCTTGGATAATGGGAACTACGAAGTAATTGTGATACATCATTAAATTTAGCTATAGTATATGAGAGACACTTGATAAATTATTTATTAATTTCAGATCGGTGTACATATATCAGATGTCACGCACTACTTAGAATTTTTCTCTCCGTTGGATATGGAAGTTTTGAAACGAGCTACTACCGTTTATTTGCCACACATGACTTCTCATATGCTTCCAGAGCAATTGTGTAAAGTTTGTTCTTTACTACCTGGTAAAGATAAATTAGCCTTTTCTGTAATCTGGGAACTAACACCAGATGCCGAAATTGTGACGCATCGTTTCGCGAAGACTGTGATAAGATCGTGTTGTCAAATGTCCTATGATTCGGCTCAAGCCATGATCGACAACCCGGAAAAATCTTGGCCCGAAGATTTCCTTGACATAAAAGGAGATTATACAGCATCATTATTGTCCGATATAGTGAACAAGTTATTTAAATTATCCATTCAGTTGCAAAACAGACGATTTACTAATGGTGCACTCAGATTAGATAAACCAAAATTGCAGATACATATAGATCCCACGCTTAGTCAAGAATATGGGATTCCGATACCTGTAAAATATTATATAGATGAGAGAAAAGATAGCAACAGGTGGATTTTTCTACTTATATTTACTGATATATATTATTTATTTATATTGTTACATAGAGTATGAGGAAAAACTCCTTTTTTCATCATCATCAATTACTTATTATGTGTGCATTTCAGTCTTATAGAAGAATTTATGCTGTTGGCAAATATGACAGTTGCCGTACAATTGTACACTGCAATTCCAAAAACAGCCTTGTTACGTAATCACAAAGATCCGTCCAAGCAGTGTCTAGATACAATTCATAATATGCTACAAAAGTTTGGAATTCATTTGAATATTGAAACAGCTGGGGCCTTACAGGCCAGCATCAATCATTATGAATCAGAAAATAACTCTGTCATGGTCAATTCTATGAAATATATTATGATGGTTATCATAAATCTGTGCTCAAAGTCTATGGCAGTAAGAATTTTTATTTTTTATGTTATATAATTTATATACGTATCAATATAAATAAATAAGAAGAGAATAATCTGATGATTCTATAATAGTGAAAATTTTACTTTTCAGCGTGCAGAATATATATGTGCATCTACCATCTCGCCGTATAATTTGAAACACTATGCATTAAACATACCTCTTTACACACACTTTACCTCCCCTATTCGAAGGTATTCCGATTGCATAGTTCATCGTTTGCTCAATGCGACACTTGAAAATAAACCTTTACCAGAAAAATGGACGGTCAAGTTATGTTCAAAGTATGTCAATGATACACAATATGAAAGAATAATCTAAAATTTGTTTCAATAAATAACTTTTACTTCTAATTTGCGACAGAATTGCAGCTAATTGCAATATAAAGAAATATAGTGCGAAACTAGCTCAGGAACAAAGCACGGAGGTGTTCTTTGCGTACATGGTAGGCCTTGCAGGCGGTTTTAAAGCGGTAGCTACTGTAGTGTACGTGAAGGGAGACAATATAGAAGTTATGCTCTGTGATACTGGCATAAAACTAAAAGTAAATTTTAAAGACATAGAAAACGTTGCCACATCAAAGTATTCCGCAGATCATGTACCAACTGTAACTATTAATTGGATAGACCCTCCTATTGTGCAGGTACTACTGTAATATTCTGTGTATAGTGCACTAACAAATATATGTTATTAATATCTTACAAATATTTTAGGTAATCAATTTGTTCAGTTTGGTGCATGTACATGTAATGAAAATGAGTGAGCAATTGCGCCTAAAAGCAACCCTTTTACCACCACCGCAACAGTAGCCAGAGATTTAGAACATTTTTAATTGGTTTTATAATGAACGACTGTTTATATGATTTGATAGAATTATTGATAGAAATATTATAAAGTATGACAAAGTTTTTTAACAATTTACGAATATTCATGTATATATGTATATACATACATGGAGAAATAATTGTACAAATTTTGGAGAATTATAGATTACAATTATATATAGTGAGAATACAGAAGACAGTGTAATGATCATTGTTGCACTGAGAATCCAAAAAACCAATTTTAAATCGTTTTAATTATTAAAAATAAATACTCTGTATATAATCAATATTTTATATTTTTATATATTTGCGTGTTTATTATTATTATTATTATATTATTATACTATATTATTAAAAGTTATACATAATCATTATTATTAATGATGATTATATATAATTGTTATATCATCATTGTTATTAATAATAATGATTATATAAAAATTATATGATAATTTATTAACATATTATTAATATATTATATTAATATAATAATATTAAATGCATTATAGGTATTATTGAAAAATTTGAATACAGTGACAAAATTTAGGAGACTAAATCTGCTATACAATCCAATTTTATGTTAGAAATTAAATGAAATTTCAGACTTTACAATGTAATCTTCTAATGTAACGAAATCAAAGTCTTTATATTGTTTTTGTCATATCTGACATCTGTTTGTTATTTTCAAAGCATCAAGCTTACTGAATGATTACTAAATATGGTATATTTTTAGTAAATAATTTAAATCTTGTGACTAATGTGAATTTTGATTACATACATAAAGAATATAAGAATGACTTGTAAAAGGAATATACTACATGCAACCTTTTTATACTCTTTTATACTAATACATCATGCCGTTTCATAAATAATGTGTAAATAAGATATGTGTATATATGCAATGTATAATGCCTTTTGTTATAAAATATTAGTTTATTGTAAATATGTTTTATATACATGTACATACCACATCATTGGGTATCTACATGAGATTTATACATAAATATTAGAAATAATCGATCATGAACAAAAACAAAAATATAAGTGTAACCCGTGTACGAAACTTTAAATTAACTTAATATGCAATTGAGGCTATAGCAAAAATATCCGATTATAATCATCAGTCAAATATAAGCAGATTTATAATTCTATTACACAGATAAATCGAAATTATATTCTATATTATATTAGATAACAATGACGACAATGTACTTTCATATTTCTTTTTTTTTCATTAATATCTTTTCCTCTCTAAGATCTTTCTAAGAATTATCGAGATTTCTGTACATTTATATCTGTAACATTTATGTCTTATACTTTTGTATGTCTATTCTATGACTTTCTAATGTTAACCGCTGTTGTGTCCACATGTTTTATGTTAAAAGATTTTAACATATATTATCTTTATCTTATGTAACGACACATTAGGTTACATTAAGAGTATATCTACTTTAGAAATCATAGAATAGGCACAAGTTGGGCTACGTCAGAATTTTAGAGTTATCTAGCAAAGAATAAAATTGTATTTCTCAATATATTTATCATAGTTCTATATCCATAGTTATTCTTTGTTGCTGTAAATAATACAATTGAAATCTCATTCATTATTTGTTAATTAAGATAATTGATGTTAAAACATGATATTAAAATTATGAAGCATCGGAGTGAGAAGCGATACACTGGATAACAGTCTTTTTATTCGGTATCGCTTTACATCAATAAATTATAATATTAAAAATAAAACCATGACTATATATATGTATATATAAGATATAAATTATCAATCAGTAAGTAATTCTTAAAGAATGTACATGAAGCTAATTCTAATCCATGTTTTCCGACCGTAACAATATGCTTACTGACACCGTTAGCTCGATCTCTGTGATTGATGCTGCTGGGTCTGCGATTTGTTACGATGCTCATAATTCACGAGCCTTTGTCCCACAAGATACTTGTCGTTCTTAATATGCTCGTACAGCTTCTTGAACTGGCGTATCTGAAAGCAAATCACTGCGCAGACCAGATTTACTAAAAGAAGAAAAGGATATAGACGTCTGGCGATAAGGATTTGGGTCTGCAGATTAGTCACAAGAAGTGGAACTATTCCGTAGGCCACGGCGTAAGGAACCGCGAGGGCGAGGCCGAAACAACATATAACGGGGGCCGCTAATTCCTTGATGACGAACTTTAAATCCATTTCCCTTATTCCTTCGTTGTACGCCCGCTCGATAGCGAGACGTATTCGCCAATCCGGTCCCATCATCGTTACGGCAGTAGCTATCTTCGTGTACAGTACACCCAAGGCCCAATCTTGCCAGATGAATAAAATAGGATTTTGCTCTAACGGAACACGCAATGGAACCACTACCACTAACTCAAGAAGAAGACCGAACAGGAGCGGTATGACTCCGACGAGCAGCACGAATGCCACTGACGCTTTCACGGCTAAAATCGCCCAATGTTTTATCCGGTCTATAATGGCTTTTCGACCACGAGGTAGCCAGGAGAACGCCAACGCCAAGCCTCGAGCTGCGGCCCAACATACATACGTCCCGCAGGCTATAGTATACACTTCGTGTACTCTTCCGGATAAAGGGCCCACAGTCTCGCCACCGTCTAAAAGAAAAACAAAAAATCATAGTTGATAAAAATCATGAATATGTTTTGCAAGATCTATAATATTCTATCTCAAAATTTCTATTAAAAAAAAACTGACTTTAAAAATAAATAACTTGAACTCACCAGATCCAGTTAATGCGGGCGGTAACACAGGTGGTGATGGAGCAGGTGCCCCTACCATCCACAACGCCATCACTCTGCGTCCAAGCCATACAGGCAACGTCATAGCGACTAAACTGGCGATCACGAGGGATACGCAAACGCAAAGCAAAAGCCCGACCAATCTCGCGGGAAACCATCGCGGTCTGACATAAGGTTGAAATCCCGTGGGCCCCTCTCTCTGCAGTAGCGCTTGATGCGCAGCGCCCAAGTCCGGATGTTGCGGTTCCTCAATTACTGCCGGTCCCGGATCATCCGCCTGATCTCGCAGAAGATACGATTGTAGATCCAGCATCCATGCTACGACGCGACACCATGCTCTCACTAGGGCTTTCAGCCATGTGCGCGTGTGTGATTGTTCCAATAACGCAGGAAGGATCACTTGCAACAAAAGCAACTCCAACGAAAGCTCGCTGACCTAGAATTCAGAGAATAGAATTTAATCTAACTTAATTTAACTGAAATAGAAAGGAGTAAAATAAACGTTATTGTTGTCTTACCTGAGCTTCGCTTTGTACGGTCACAGTATAAGGTAAAAATCCTGGCCAAGCCCATCTCAAGATTTTCACGGGCAGCCATAACATCAGTAAAATTGCCGTGCCAAATATAATTGCAGACGCAACTAATCGCCGTACGTGTCGTAGTATGGGAAGATGTATCATTTCTTGTATAGGGGAGAAATCGGGATCATTCAGATTTCGTAGGAACCACAAAACTCCGGGCCGCAAGACTTCACGTAAGAGAAGAATAAACGATGCGAAATAATATATGTAAACCATTCCCACTAGCCAATGGATAAACATAGATGTGCCAGGAGCGAGTCTGAATGAGGATTCTCTATCTCTGAGCGTAGCGTCAAACATTGCCAAAGAGCAAATGTCCAACCACCAGCCGCAAACTAATGGAAGTACGCCGATCTCCACAACAGAGAGCAAGGAGACCTTGACGATAACGTAGCAAAGTCCTAAGATTCGCTGGGAACGCTGAAAACCTAACAGTGCGGCGAGAGTGTGGAGGACCACCAGACAAACTCCGATTACGCAATAACCACACAGCGTGGTCACCAGACCCTCGAAGTGCGATGCAGCCGCGTGTTCCTGCAAGCCCAATCCTGCTATCGTAAAATGACCAATATGATAGGGGCAGAAAGCGAATACCTGAAAAAAAGATATATTACAAAAGAGAGGAACTAGCGAAATATCATCATTAAAAAAAAATGATGATATTACATATTTATTAGTCAACACATTTAATTACGCATAAACTCACCATGATAAATAAGGTGTTTAGGGATACAACCCAGAAGACATGTTCAAGAAAGACAAGAGATCCATCTAATCCTAAGAGACGTTCCCAGGTTAATTCTTCAGCTGGTCTATCCCACTCCATAGGATTCCAATTGGCCTCCTCGGCTTCACCCTGTGCCTGCCCTACCACATGTGCCTGTACAGCATGCCCTCTCGCCCAGCGCTCGCCACCCGCAGCATTCGCCTGTGCACCTTCTGCGCCGAGTTCATCCCTGATTGGAAGGGCCGGTGCGGGAGGAGCTGGTGCCTGTACGTCTCTCACTAGATCCTCAGGTTCATCAATTCGTGGATTATTGGCTAAATTTTCTGCCACTTCTCGATATATAGGACGTTGATCTGTGATTTTATTTAAATGAAAAAAAAAAATTAATTTATGAATATAATTACAATAGAATTTCTCTAATTTTGACCTTTCACCCTATGAGGCAATTAGAGTAGATTGCCAAAATTATGAAATACTATCATAAGTTTGCCAATCACTTTGTACTTGCGCGAACACACTTGCATACACTAAACTATTAGACTATGTATGTACATGCATATGCACATGTGTATTCCTAAAGTCACTTATTATGATATGGAAGAGATACGACATTAGTATTTGTAAAATTGCGTAAAGGAATGCAAAAATTAGAAAATCCAAATTGATCTCCAAGACTCTACTATAATTTACAAATATAAAAAGTCTATAAATATAATCAAGTTTACCACGTTATCGTATTTTTATCGCTTTCAAAGATCTGAAAGTCTAGCTTATCCTATCAGCTCACCTTCATTATGTAACGCTCCTTCTTGCGGAATAGGTGGATCAATGAAGGGAGGGACATTATTGTTGTCCTGGACCTCTTGTGGCATAGCGCGCTGTTCCTGAGGTTGTTGTGGTCTTTGTGCGTTTACTTGTGGCGGATTGTCGACCGGCGGCAACTGTATGTCCCTTTCGAGCCAGTCGGGGCCGCCCGCGTGTAAAATCTGCTCGCGTAGCCATACCAGACCAATAAACGCGAACAAGGTGCAAGTAACTACGAAACAACCGTGAAACACATCCGATGATATATTTTCGGTGGAAAGCATATCCATCGGTAACGACATTATCTGCAAATACACAAAGTAATAAATTTATTAACTTTTGAGTCGAAAATTTTGTGTCAAAATCAAGATTAAATTTATTATATAATTTTCCTTACTCGAACTAAATCGAGCGGTCCGCTGAAGAGAGCTCTGTATGTGCGACACGCAGTTAAAGGGACGACTCCCAGCCACGCAATCGCCACCAGCGTATAATGTAACCAGTATTTCACAGCGGTGACGACGCTTGAGAATAAACCACCTACGACGTCTCTTAGCGGTAAACGCCGTGGCATGTCCGGGCTGTATATAGGTGTGAATGAAAAGCGGTAACCACAGAGTTCACAGTATTCCTTGCGCGAATAACGCATCCACTGAACCAGACACTCCTGATGTATCCATTTAATGCTGCCTGTACATATGCAGGGATGAAACAGGGGTCTGTCGGCAAGGCCCTCGGATCGACAGACCCTGCAGATGTCCGCACCCAACATGTCCTCCGTCATTTTTTTGGTATATTTTAAAAAAACCACGTATCACAAGCGAAGGAAGTCAGAAGTGACCTTCTATCACTGAAAACATATAAAATGTCCATGAGTTTATATTGTACGGTAAACAAATACAAAATTTTTAAAAAGATATAACATTCTATCTTGTAATATTTTGTAGAGCCTGTATGTGTTATCAACAGATCGTTTGTTTGAGATTTTTGAAAGAAGACACATTTCAACGAAAACTTGAAAACTCGGAAGGAATATTGATGAACATTTTCCCTCGCATAGTTTTTTAAGCATTCGAGTCATAAATATAAACAGCAGAATACATTTCTGTGAGATTTCCAT
This sequence comes from Cephalotes varians, assembly GCA_037157785.1. Taxonomy (NCBI): domain Eukaryota; kingdom Metazoa; phylum Arthropoda; class Insecta; order Hymenoptera; family Formicidae; genus Cephalotes; species Cephalotes varians. The sequence continues at coordinate 53,438 of JANQDE010000048.1, forward strand.
AAATTTTTTCTAAATAATAAAAATTCTTGGATTTATCCAACAATTTGATCCAACAATTACGTAAGACGCAAAATCTGATCTTTCGTTCGTGAAAAATAATTTGGACGGTAGATTATTAAACGAATACATGCGGACAAAGTTCGTATTGCGAAATGGTAAAAAAAAAATAAATAAATAAATATGAAAATCGATTTTCCCATTCCGCAAAACGGGAATCTGCGTATTCGTCCAATTTTAGGCCGCGTCTTTGCCCGGAGGATCAGATAATTGCGTACTTGTTAATTATGCAAATTTAACGCGAGACAAAAATTATCGTTCAATGACACGACACATTGTTCAATGTGACACGTCAGTTTCGCTCTCCGGGGAAACAATGCGTACGATCGTCAGCGATCGCGGATTGTAATATCTGAAACGTCGCGTTTCACGGATCATCGGATCTTTTGGTGATGAGAAAAACAATTCCTCGCAACAAAACACGAGATCCGACGTATATGTGCGTTTCGACTTCTTGCGCGAGCGATTCTCCGATTCCGATTCCAAAACATTCGCCCGCGTGACGATGACGTAACGTAACGTAAACTTAACGCGACACTCGATACTCGATACTCGATACCCACGTGTGTGCCCTGAGAAAAATCCACATCGGATCGAAAATTATTATGCAAAATATCGGGGAACATCCGTACTCCGCTACCAGCTACTTCCAGCTTCCAGCTCTTTCTGCGTTCTGCAATCTAGTGATCTCTCACGAAACCTGCGCAACGCGAAATCACTACGCTCGTGTTTTCTAAAACTTTAATGCGCCTAGGCTGCGTTCCGTTATTCACTGCGAGCGCTCAAAATCTATAGCATACGTAACGCGCACTATAGATATTGGCTGCGTTCAGCAGAAAAAGCAACTTAGTAAGCGCTTTGTGCTGATTGGATTATACTTTTAGATCTAAATTGTGATAGGACTATTCCTCTAGATCTAAAAATATAATCCAATCAGGGTAAAGCGCTTACTAAGCTGCTTTCTCTGCTGAACGCAGCCATTGAGTACTCTCTAAAGCCTGTATCAGACTAGAAATTGGGATTGAATTTTGACCAATCAAATCAAAGTTCACTAAACATGTGATTGGTTTTCTTTCTTTTGATTGATTAAATTCCAATCTGAATCTCAATCTCTAGTTTGATATGGGCTTAAGCCTGTATCAGACTACAGATTGAGATTGAGATTGGATTAGATTTTGATCGATCAAAACAAAGTTCACTAAACTAGAGATTGGTTTTCTTTCTTCTAATTGGTTAAATTCCAATCCAATCTTAATCTCAATCTTTAGTCTGATATGGACTTAAAAGAAAATAGTACATTCGAGAATAATTTGAACAAGCCAACTAAAGCCTGTATCAGACTAAAGATTGGGATTGAGATTGAATTGGATTTTAACCAATCAGAAGAAAGAAAACCAATCTTAAGTTTAGTGAACTTTAGGTCTGTTTTTTATTATTGCACTCTCTGAACTGGTACACACGGTGCAATAAGTTGAAGTGAGGTAAACATATGTTTATTTCACTTCAACTTATTGCACCGTGTGTACCAGTTCAGAGAGTACAGGAATAAAAAACAGACCTTTTGTTTTGATTGGTCAAAATCCAATTCAATTTCAATCTAAAGGCCGAAGCACAGACTCTTGCATAACGCATAAGTCCCGGTCTACAATAGATGTAGTAAGCCTTAAGCCTTAAGAAATTAACCAATCATGATCGAATTTGAAGAGAATAATGAACTATGATTGCTTAATTTCTTACGGCTTAAGGCTTAGGGCCACTTTTACCAACGTCGGTTAGATTAACCGACGGTTAATTCCAATGGAATTATCCAATCACATTTGTCTTTGACCAGAATGAACCAATCACGGTTGACACTTTAACCATCRGTTAACTTAATCGACGTTGGTAAAAGTGGCCCTTACTACACCTATTGTAGACCGGGGCTAAGACATAAGGCATAAGAAAATCAACCAATCAGAATTCTTTATTTCACGGAAAAGAAGGAAATAAAGAATTTTGATTGGTTAATTTTCTTATGCCTTATGTCTTATGTGTTATGTTAAGCGTCGTCTACAATGAGAAGTAGCAGTATGGATGAGACTGTAGAAGTAAGAAATTGACCAATCACAATCAACTATTTTTCTTACATTCGACTGTGATTGGTCACTTTCTTACTCTTACAGCCTCATCCATACTGTTACTGTTCATTGTAGACGACACTTTAGAGTCTGTGTTTCGGCTTTTAAACTACGGTCCACTTGACGCTATGAATGCTTCGAAAGCATTCGATTGACCAATCAGAAGATAGAATTTTAAAAATTAAACCAGCGGCACACGATACTTGTTTTCCTGTTTGCTTGCGTTTTAGTAAATTACTAGAAATTCTGCCTTCTGTTTGGTGCAATTTTAATAATTTGCTAAAACGCAAGCAATCCAGCAGGAAAACAAGCATCGTGTGCCGCTGGCTTTAAATTACAGGTCGATGCTTGATGCGTATCCCCTCCATATGCCGTAGCGTGCTATTGTCAGTGCCGCCAACTGCTGCGTCCCGAAACCACCACTTGGCACCACTGATGTTGGTGACGAATTGTAAAACAATGCGGTAAAGCATGAAAGTGTTGATGTTTACTTCTTAACGACAGTGATGAAAGATCTTGCAGGCTAGCACCACGAGCACCGAGGTGGTGGGGGCACGCACACAGCATGAACCGCCGTCCGTGTGCGTGACGTCACGCTCGGCTGTTCGGCTCGTGGAAGAGCGCAGACATATTATGTTCTGTCTCGTTTCCACCAACCCCGCTATGCGAGCAAGACACTGAGGCCCTCAATGTCTTGCTCGCATAGCGGGATTGGTGGAAACGAGGCAGAACATAGTATGTCTGCGCTCTTCCACGAGCCGAACAGCCGAGCGTGACGTCACGCACACGRACGGCGGTTCACGCTGTGTGCGTGCCCCCACCATCTCGGTGCTCGTGGTGCTAGCCTGCAAGATCTTTCATCACTGCTTAACGATTCACTTCAATAACGCAACTCGGAAACTCAGATAGATAGATCGCGTATTGATACATCGTTTATTGTTATACAAATGTACATATTAATTTATTTTAATTAAAAAATCAAGTGCTTCGAGTAGCGAGTTTACAATCTTCGCGGCCAGAAAATCGCCGACAATGCCAGGGGTCGTGTTATGGCCCTCTCTAAATTATCTAATATCACATTGAATTGTACAATATATTATGGTCTAAAAAATACAGTCAGCTTAGCTAGCAAAAGTCCTGCGAATATTTTTCTCTCGTTAAGGCGATACTGTTCGAAGTGCATTATGAAGGTTCTCAATGTTGCCGAGAAGCCGGATGCGGCTAAAAACATTGCTGGTTATTTGTCGCGCGGTACCAGCAGGAGGGTAAATAAACGTTTACGCTGTGCATAGCGTTCTCTCTAGAAATTATTAGAAATTATTGAATCATCTATATGCTTCTCATTGTTCAATTGTATTTATTTATGAATCATATCTAGGAAGCTGTAGAAATGCTTCTTGATGCTTCTGTTTCTTGCAGAGGGAAGGTTTATCTGTGTACAACAAGATCTTCGAATTCGATACGCAACTATGGGGTCAGAACTGCCAAATGGTAATGACATCGGTATCTGGCCACTTATTAGGCTACGAATTTACAGGAGCCTATCGCAAGTGGTACGGTTGTCATCCATTAAGCTTATTCGATGCTCCGGTATCTAAGCAATGCTTAGATGAAAATTATGTAAAGATTAAGAGAACCTTGGAGCGAGAAGTACGATCTTGCAACACACTCATTATTTGGACAGATTGTGACAGAGAGGGGGAGAACATAGGCTTTGAGATTATTCAGGTCTGCCAAGCAGTCAAGCCTAATATTCGTGTATATAGGTAATTGATGACAATTATTCTTTTTTTCACACATTTAACAAGATTTGCAATATATGTTTTCTTAATGTTTCAGAGCAAAATTCTCAGAAATTACGAGACCGTCTATTGAAAGAGCTCTGCAAACTTTGGGAGAGCCAGATAAGGCGATGAGCGATGCAGTAGATGTAAGAAGTGAATTAGATTTACGAATTGGTACTGATTATATTAAAGATCACATTAGAATCATGATGGACCTGTAGCTTGTATATAAACTTAGTTGACAAACATCGACAGGTGCTGCATTCACAAGGTTTCAGACCTTGAGGTTACAGAAAGTATTCCCCAACACTCTTGGAGATATGCTTATCAGTTATGGAAGCTGTCAGTTTCCAACGCTTGGATTTGTAGTCGAGAGATTTCTGGCCATTGATCGGTTTAAGTCTGAGCCATATTGGAAGCTGAGAGTAATTGACAATCGCGAGGAAGTATCTGTAGAATTCAGATGGGCCAGGGTAAGATTATTCGAAAAAATGCCTTGCCAGATCTTTCTGGACATATGCTTGGAACGGCCGGAAGCTACAGTGGAGAAAGTAACATGCAAACCGAAAAGCAAATGGAGACCTCTACCCCTGGATACCATTGTAAGTAACTGAGTTATTGCAAGATATTTAACACTATATTTCAAGAATCGTCGATTTAGGAATTGGAGAAGCAAGGCTCACGTAAGTTACGCATAAACGCGAAGGAGACAATGAGAATAGCAGAAAGATTATACACCCAAGGTCTTATCAGTTATCCACGCACGGAAACTAATATATTCCCAAAGGAATTGAATCTGACAACTTTAGTAGAGCAACAAGTAGTCAATCAGGAATGGGGTAACTTTGCACAAAATTTACTGGAATCTGGAATAACTCCCAGACAAGGAAAAAAAAGCGATCAAGCGCATCCTCCTATTCATCCCACAAAGTATACCAACAGTTTGCAAGGTCCGTTCACAGTGTTTGTTTTTGTTTATCGTTAAATCGACCGCGTTAATCAGTGCGACTCATCAATAGGAAACGAAGCGAAGGTCTACGAATTTGTGGTGCGACATTTTCTGGCTTGTCTGTCGAAGAATGCCGAAGGTCGAGAAACAACGGTAGAAATTGATATAGCAGGAGAAAAATTCACGGCTAACGGTCTCGAAATTATAGCGAGGAATTATCTCGACGTGTATATATACGAGAAATGGAACAATAAGCAGATTCACTCTTACGAGCAAAGACAAGTTTTTCGACCAACTAGCATCGATATGGTAGAAGAGAAAACTTCGGCGCCGAATTTATTAACCGAGGCCGAGTTGATCGCACTGATGGACAAGCACGGTATCGGTACGGACGCTACTCACGCTGAGCATATCGATACTATCAAATCCAGGCAATATGTGGGTTTAACGGACACTCAACATTTCATGCCAGGCAAATTGGGGATTGGTCTGGTCATGGGTTATGACAATATGGGCTTCCAAATGTCCAAGCCGCATTTGCGTTCGGACTTAGAAAAAGATTTACAAATGTAAGCCAATTAGCAACTCAATGTATCATTAGACAATATTTTATTCTATATGGGATAAATCTGGATGTATAAATCTGTTTTCATGATGTGGTTTGTTATTACAGGATATGCCAGCGTCAGAAAAATCCGACGGAAGTATTACAAAATCAAATTAATAAATATCGCGAGGTATTCAAAGTGGCGATAGAACGCGCCAATCTCATAGATGACTCTTTAGCACACTATCTCGACGAGAGACCTCTCCAAACCGAGCAAGTAGAGATTCCAAATACAGAAGTTACCATATTCAAGTGTCCGAAATGTGGCTCTAACATGATTCTAAAAGAGAGACGGCAAGGCAGAGGAAAATACATCAGCTGCATGGGATACCCAGACTGTACCAACGTGATCTGGTTCTCAGAAGCTATAGAGGATGTGGAAGTTTTGAACGAAACATGCAATCACGTAAGTATAACATCACCTCGCAGTGTGTTTCATATAAATATGAGTGTTTTCGTAAGTTATTAAATTTGAATATGATTAATATTTTCAGTGTACAGAAAATATGCGTAAATTAAAATTTAAATTAGTCAGGAATGTGATACCCTTGTATGGTACTTCTTACACGACTTGCATAGGCTGTGATACTACGTTCAACGAAATGTTGAACATTAAGGAAGATTGCATTAAACAAACTGGAAGAGCGAACCATGCGGGTCACAATAATATGAGGGATACTTTGAACTCTACTTCTACTTCAAGTACATCCCAGTCGCGAAGTATCCAACCAGTTTCTAGTAGCACAGGCTCTGTACGAAATAATAACGATGTTAGCTTGATCGGAACTTCTGGAACATCCGGAAGACATGTGCGAAGCAACAATTCTAATGTTTCTCAGCCGAATAGATCGAATAGGCCAAACGCCATCGATAGAAGTGCAATATCGGACAATAGAGAAAATCATACTTCCTGGATTAATTCGAGGGATTTCAACAGTTCAGAGAACAGATCAAATCAAAATCAATTTGCATCCAGAAATTCTCGCAACGCGAACAATACAACGTGGGGTAATATTGATAATGATTCTGAAATTATGTGCCATTGTCATGAAACTGCTATCCAGTTAACAGTTAAAAAAGAAGGACCAAATAAAGGTAAGTGTGCACATATAAGTTTTTGCGATTTATCATGTAAATCGCTTTGGGTAACGTTTATAATTCCAGGACGTTTGTTTTACAAATGCGCTAAACCACAGGGAACTGGCTGCAGCTTTTTTTTGTGGGCATCTGACAGCGCCGAGTCTCAAGATAACGCAACGAACCAACAGTCAAGTTGGGTATCCAACGTGGATCGAAACAATGGTGCTGGTCACTTCTCTGGCGTTGGCACTTCTAATAACGATTGGGGAAATCCATCCACGAATGATGTTATGTGCAACTGTAATCAGTCCGCTCGAAAGTGAGTAAAATCTCCGATCGGTGAATTTTTTCGGTCGGACACATATTGATGTCAATAATTAATTAATGAGTTGAAATCTTGGTGTGTGAAATGTTGAAATATCGTTGAAATTAACAGCTTCACCATGTCTCTAATGTATGTAAAAATATTTTCACGTGTTTCTTTAGACTGACAGTTCACAAGGATGGTCCTAATAAGGGACGACAGTTTTACGGGTGTCCTAAAGGTGTGAACTCCACTTGTAATTTTTTCAAGTGGGCAGACGAAGATGATGCCGGTAGTCACGAGAACACAGACTGGGGCAATTCCAGTGTGAGAAGAACAGGAAATGGAGCACGTGGCAGAGTCCCTCCAAAAAGCAGTGCTCCCAAAAGGCCTAGACTTACCGGCAAGAGAAAGTGTGGAAATTGTGGAATGGAAGGTAAAGAAATGTGTAAATTTATCTTTTTTGTGATGATCTTTTCACCCTCTCTCTTATTAACTTTTTTAAAAATAGTAATTTTTATTGTTCTCAATTATATCTGTTATCATATTCAAATTATACATTTTATTTTACATTTTACTGTTCTTTCACAGGTCATACGAAGAGGGGATGTCCAGATAAGACGGACTGATAAATAAATTTTTTTCAATGTAAATAATGTACAGTTTGTAACGATTGAAGTTGTAAAAAGTTTAGTTAGAATGGAGCAGTGTAAAACATGGCTTTTAGTTCTAAGATTCGACTTCTGCCTTATTGAAGTGATAATTTTCAAGTTGTTAGATACAAGTGTTAAGACTTCTCCCTTTGAAGGAAGATTTGATAATCAATCAATGTATTGTTTTATACTGTTTATATCCTAATAAGAGGCGCAAGAAACAATGTTTAATTAAATTAAACTACAACTCGTTTGTGAGAAAAATTAGTTTTCAGTCTCTCCAATTCTTCTTTCTGTGAGTGAACCTCGGCAGTTGTTTGCGTTAACTAATAAAACAATAGACAAGTTAACGATCACTATCAACAATTATTGTTATACCTAGCATTCTATTATAATAACTTCATAAACTTATTTCATATATATGTGTGTATTTCTTGTTTCAAAGACTTTAAAACTTTTTGAAAGACGCAACTTAAAAAAAGATTACCATATCTAAAAGTACATCAAACTTTAGCTTCAACAGGTTGTTCTCTTCCTCCAATCGTCTCACTTCCTTTTTTAACTTTTCATTCTCTTTGAAAGTACCTCCCACCTTGCCAGATTCTGAAGCAAAATTATGCATTTTTTAAACTGTATTTGGGCAACAAAATGTAAAGGTAGCAAATGAAACATTCACCTGGAATCCACGAGCCAGCCTCAAAAACAGCCTCCTGATCTCCAAGACGAAGACGTATGGGACCCACTTCCGGGCCGAGTTCCCTCTCTATTCGTTTAGGGCTTAAATTTTTATTCGCCAGGAAAACGGACGCCTTCCTAGTCGGCGTCTTCTTGGGGGAAAACTTATTGAAGAATAAAGGCATCGCGTTCTCGTAAAAAATCAAATAGCATTAAATGATTTTTAAGACTAGCATTGATAAGCAGAGTGTTTACCTAATTATTACAAAAAAAAAAAAATAAAATAAATTTCGAACACGGTAATCACCCTTACATACATTTTTTACAACAAAAATATCAAACAATATTTTTTATATATCAATTATGGAACCGAGTGTTAATCTCATGAAATCTTTCAGAGCTGAACCTGCTGAACGCAACACGAAACGCATCGTGTTTGTTTATCCTGCCGTTGCCTAGGCAATCCTTTTGAATTTGAGGCGGTAGGGGCGATCGACCAATCGAAGAATCGATTGTCTCTTCGACGTCCGGCTTAGCCCTGGTCTACGAGCCTTAAGAAATTAGCCAATCACACTTGAATTTTAAGAGAATAATCGAGTATAATTGGTCAATTTCTTCCGGCTTAAAGCTTACTACCCTATTGTAGATCGTGACTTATTTACGAGTCCTTCAAGCTGATAGCTTTTGATCTAACCGATATTTGTTTCCCCGTTAATCTGGTGGGGGAAAAGATCGAGGAGTCATTTCACAATAAAGTGGCAGCCTTTGATATTTGGCACCTTCGCCGCGCGAGGCGCCTCTCAGCTCGCGGTGATTGACAAGTACTGATTTTAGTGGTAAGTAAGCTATAGACTATTAAAACAATTGGAATTTACGTTTTATGACGAGAGCAAACATTTATCATTTGAGAGATTCAAGTAAACTACTAGTTTGACACAAATTGTTCCTCGTTTTAGCAATTAATTCTAACAGCTGAAAAGAAAATACAATAGTTGGCTCGACCTCATGAATGAGACGATAAATGCAACACGCGTATCACTCCATAAATCTCACACATTGCGTCTACCGTCCACGCAGCTTGAATCTTCAGACGCCCGCGTTGGCTTGCCTGCCATTCATCCCGATTCGAGGAAGTAATCTCGCGTAAATGCTCGGATGAACGAGACCGGGCAAGGTGCAAAGTACGAGCTGTTATGTCGCGTTTTTGCGACACAATGAATAACGGGAAATTGTGACGTTTCGTCGCGGTAGAAACATCCTGCGTCTTGTTCACCCTCGCTCCCGTCATCAGCGCCGGTCGTTACTATGGCCTGGCTCGGCACGATCGCGAACAACGTGCTGCGGAACATCGTCTTCTCGGACACGCCGCCGAACGTGGTCCAGGAAGTGCGGCCGGACCAGTATAGCAATCGGCACATACATTCCCGCGAGGATGGCATTGTTCTCTATGGGCCCGGTGGTAAGAATCAGGATAAATATGAGATCGTCCTGCACAGACCTTGCACGGAGACCTTGCATCAGGCGTACAGGTATATCTTATATATATTATCTTGGCAAAGACTATTGTAATTATAAATATGTTATTTATCTTATAGATTACTTGTAATGTAATAACTGGTTGTAATCTCAGATTTCTTGAAAACAACGATTGTTATTCAAGCCGATAATGCTCACAAGAATAACATTTCATAACTTGAATTTGTCTGATAGCAGATTCTTTAGAGTTTTTATTTTAGCTTTCTATTATCTATTATTTTCCTATTTATTGATTTTTTGTTGAGTCTTCGAGACTTGGATGTCCTCCTGACTTTTAATTATGTTTTCAGTCTGTTTCGATCGGAAACTCTAGAAGGTGCAGAGGCACGGTTCTCAATATATAAAGATAAAGTTCCTGTACTTGTGCAGATAGTACGCGAGGTAATTTTTTTTCATATTTTATATAAAGTAATGTACTTTAAAGAAATTGTATTCTTGTATTATATCTCTTCATCTTTTATACAAAATTTGCTAATCAGTAATATTTTATGATTGATAATAATTGATCTTATTCTTTTTCCTGAAGATGTGCAACATTGGAAAAATTCAAAAACTCTGCGACACTCTAGTGGAACATCCAACTTGGACTCTAGCACATCTAGCAGCCTACTTCGCTCTCCACGATGCATTCACGCACGCGATCGTCAATAGTCAGCTTAATAGCGGCGACTCAGAAACCGGTATCTCGCCCCTGCAAGTCGCCGTACAGACCAACAATCTGCGCACCGTGGAGATGCTGATAGCAGCGAAGAGTTCGCTGGAGCATCTGGATCATAATGCGAATACCGTCTATCATTACGCAGCTACGTCCACTAAGGAGATCATTCTTGCTCTGGGCTCCGGTCTTCCAAACAGTTTGAACAGTCGTAACAGCAACGGTCATACCCCCATGCATGTCGCGTGCCTGAACGATAAGCCTGAATGCGTGAAAGCGCTCCTGCTGATCGGTGCCGACGTGAATATATCCGCTTCCGAGGGTCAGCCTTCCAGTCCTGGCTACGTCGGCGATTTTCTGCACAACAAGCCGAACGTGCTTCACGTAGAGGACATGAAGTTCGGCGGCACGCCATTGCACTGGTCGCGTAGCCGTGAAGTGATCACAGCACTGATTGACACCAACTGCGATATCGACGCGCTCAATTTCGACGGACGCACCGCGTTGCACGTGATGGTGATGCGCAAACGATTGCCATGTGTGGTTGCCCTGCTGAGTCACATGGCATCCGTCAACATCGTCGACAATGACGGCAATACTCCGTTGCATCTCGCAGTCGAGGCGGAGACACCGGCCATCGTGCAGGCGCTTATTGGTTTCGGCGCCGACATCGACGGGCGGAACTGGAAGGCTGAAACACCCAGGCACAAAGCGAACGTCGATACTACCGAAGGGAACAAGATAATCTATCTGCTGCATGCGGTGGGCGCACAGAGATGTCCGTCAGATATGGGAGGTTGTCATCTCGGCTGCAAATACGACGAGAACTACACCGGTATTGCACCATCGGAACCGCCACGCTATGTACCGCGCACGATTCTCGATCAGATGCTTCATGTGTCCGGTATGGAAAAGATGGCCGAGTATGGAAACCGTAAGCGGATCAAGGGCGGTAGATTGCTTTGTCTCGATGGCGGCGGTATTCGGGGATTAGTACTCATACAGACACTGCTGGAAATCGAATCGGTGCTACGCAAACCTGTGGTGCATTGCTTCGACTGGATCGCCGGCACGTCCACCGGCGGTATCCTAGCGCTCGGTCTCGCCGCGGGTAAGTCCCTACGGGAATGTCAGGCGCTCTACTTTCGTATCAAAGAGAACGCCTTCGTGGGTTCGCGACCCTATAGCAGTGAGGGTCTGGAGAAAGTGTTGAAGGAGTGCCTCGGCGCCGATACTGTCATGGCAGACATTCAGAAACCAAAGATAATGATTACGGGCGTGCTCGCCGATCGTAAGCCTGTGGATCTTCATCTATTCCGCAATTACGAGTCGCCCAGTGTGATCTTGAAGTTGCCGGAGAACGCAATGTTCAAATCGACATTGTCACCGCAGGAGCAGTTGCTTTGGAAAGCGGCGAGGGCGACTGGCGCGGCGCCGTCGTACTTCCGGGCGTTTGGCCGTTTCCTGGACGGCGGTTTGATCGCTAACAATCCCACTCTGGACGCCATGACGGAGATCCACGAGTATAATCTGGCGCTGAAGGCTACCGACCGCGCGAAAGAGGTGATACCGCTGTCGCTGGTGGTCTCCCTCGGCACGGGACTTATACCGACTACGTTTGCCTTGAATGAGATCGACGTTTTTCGGCCAGACAGTCTCTGGGACACCGCTAAGCTCGCATTCGGTATCTCGGCGCTAGGCACGTTGCTGGTCGATCAGGCGACATCCAGCGACGGCCGCGTAGTCGATCGCGCTCGCACCTGGTGCTCCATGATCGGTGTGCCGTACTACAGATTCAATCCGCAGTTGTCGACGGAAGTCGCCATGGATGAGAAAAGCGACGAGATACTGGTGAACATGATCTGGACCGCGAAGGCGTTTATGTATGCAAATCGAGATGTGGTGCAGGAATTGGCTACTATCATCGAGCGCGACTCCAGTTTGGAGGACTAAGAAGGAGAGAGAGACAGGAGTATCATCGACTATCGTCGCACAAAAAAGTATTTAGTTACGAAATGCACGTCGCACACGCACATACACACATCCAGGGTCGGTAATTATTGACGATTTACCGCTGGCTCGGTTAATGATTACATAATTAGCCTAGCAATTATCTCATTACGTAGCGTGTATTATAATTCTTCTTCACCGCTACTTGCCGATATCTCAACAAATGTGATATTAGATTGCCTTTTTTTCTCCCCCGCTCACGTCATAGACAACGTGATTTGTGCGAGACGCTTGCGTGTATGCTCGCATTTTTTCTTTTTTTCTTTTTCTTCGATTCCAACTCAGTCGTGATTAAATTTTTCTCCTAGTCACTGGAAATCTCGTGGGATGATATATTTAAGTTAGTATGCAAATAATCTTTTATAGAATTTATAAATCTGATTGTATAAGTTCTCTGTTTAAAACATTTTCTATCGTTCTTTTCTTTGCAAATAGTCTCGCAAGAATCTAAATGTTAGGCCATAACTCAAGAACACTTAGATAATAGATCTGTTTTATTTGTATTGTGTCACAGAGTTTACAGAGAAAAATAAATTAAAAAAGAAAGAGGCGCTCGAATAATACATCTCGCTTCGTAAAATAAAGTTTAGTCAATTTATATTTATTTATTATTTAATTTATCGTTATCAATTTATCGTTAAGTACAACAACCGCTCATTTAAGTACTTTACAGAGTTTTATTAAGCGTGCGATATTTGATTAAATTAAATCTCGGTGGATCGCTAATAAACGATTGTCTACACTCGAAATTTGTCGAATGCGCACACGCCGCTGCAAAATATCTTGCATTATATCGACTCAAGTGAAACTCAACTCGCAGTCAGAAAGGGAGGATGACGCGGTCTTAGTTTCAGAAACATTGGCTCGACTAATTTGTCCATAGCGAATAGTTTTCTATTTGCTAATCCGATTGGCAATGGTTTACGATTTTATTTTATTCAATATGCATCGCGCAATCTCATTTGACCTTGTGAAAATCTCAAGAATTATTTCGTGTCGCCTCCCATTTTCGACTCGCAGTTTATCGGGGTCCCATGTAATACGGCGGTTGCGCCATGGACGCCGATATGTAGGGGTAAAAAGAGGGATGCGACGACACACTCTGCGGCTGATAGTCGTTCTCTTCGCTATGCACGGTGTATCCCTCCGCGGTAGGGTAGTATTGTCCATGTACACAGGCGTAGGGCGCCTTAGCGACAGCGGCAGCTGCGGCGACGGCCGCGCTGTTGCTCATCTCCGCGGAATACTTGAGATTGTCCGGATATCCCTTGGCTTCCGGATACTTGGGCAGATCGTAGGGTTTGGCCTGCAGATCCGGATACTTAGTCGTCGCCGACTCGTGATGGTGATGGTACTTGGTACCGACCATTTCGTGGTGGTACTTGGTGCCGGTCATCTCGTGATGGTACTTGGCGACCTCGTGGCACTTTGCCTCGGCGTAGCTTCTGGTCGTCTCGTATGTCGGTTTGTTAGGATGATCGGTGGCGGGATACTTGGCGACCTCGTTGACCCACACAGGTCGAGCCAAGTCGTAAGCGCTGGACTTCGGCTCGTGGTAGACCGCCGGTCGTTCGTACGCCTTCACGCCGGCATCCGGGTACAGGCGGGCGTAGGTGCAATCCGAGGAACCGGCCGAGGAGTCGAGGGAGGTCCCTGGCGACGGAAGTCCACCCCTGTGCACAATGATGCCCATCTGATCGTCCGACTTCGGCTTCCTGCGACGTGGTTGGTACTGCGAACAGTACCATATTGTGTTTAAATCAGTCGTTTCAAGATGTGTTCCGCTGGAATTATATTGTTACGAAAAGCGAAAAATCATGTAATTTTTTTTTGCACGTTGTTTTTATGCGCGTTGAAATTTTTCGTGCCTGACATAATCCGATATGAGCGAAAGATTAATGAATTTAATTCCAAAAAAATATATGATTTGTATCTTTTTATTTAATAATCCTGCTTTGAAAGCCGTTAAATAATCCCAAATGAATTAACGTAATTTAGTATCTGATAAATAGATACAAAAATTGACGTGTGAGAAATTTATTTAAAAAAAGTTTTAAAACTGTTTTATGTCTTGTTCTACATCTTTGTCTATTTTGCATTCTGTTTTTCTTTCACTCTGCCTACATTTTACATTATAATGCTATATTTTTAATTTCAAATATAGGCATCCTTTTGCGCGTGTATTTCTTTCAAACACGTTATGTCTCTGTCTTATTATTAATAAATTTATACATGATAAAGTTATTATTATTTCGACGAAGATAAACTTATGAAATCGTGCTTTTTTTCAAACGCGATTAAACAATCGGTTAAATTAGATGAATCGGATTAATTGACGGGTAAATTAGACAATTAATGCCCATTTTCACCAATGTAGATTAACTTTAATCTCAAGTTCAACTTATTCTTCATCTTTTTCTAAGAATTACTCTTCATCTTTTTTTAAGAATTAGAATTTTCTAAGAATTACTCTTCACCTTTTTCTAAGAAGAATTAGAAAAGTATGAAGAACAAGTTAATAGAAATGAGCATAATTGTTCTTTTTTTTTTTAATAAAGCTACTTGAAACCGCTTTTTCCGCGTCCCCCTCGTCGCCGCTCGACTTTCTCGCCTCGCATGGAGCGGCGACACGGATGGCTTCATCGCGGTGAATTCATTTCCCCTTCTCGTAAATCATCGCCGACGCGCAGCGCGTCGTGGGATTCAAATCGCTCGGGCGATCGGGCCTCGATTAACCACTCGAGCGCTCCGAGAGACGAATGCGCGTTGCACGCGCTAATTCGTTCCGCCATCCCGCGCGAATCGGGCCGCTCGATCGCGAATCGGCCGGCGCGGTTTCGTAACGCACGAGATACATTCCCCGTATTATCCCTAATGATGCGCGCGATTAAGACGCGAATGCGTAATTCCGCCGCGGCCGCGTGTCGTCGATCGATTAATTCGGCGGTCGCTTACTTTGTAGTGCGGATGCTGCTTCTTGTGCGCGTTCCGTAGTCTCTCGGCTTCCTCAATGAACGGCTGCTTCTCGCCGTCGCTCAGGATCCTGCGGCAGATACATACAATTTGCAATTTCCGGTATCTCGCTACTAAACGTGAGAAGTATTCACAAGTATTGAACTTTGCGGGTTGATATAAATTGGATATCGATATTTCTTCATCTTCTATTATTTTTATAATACTTCGTTAGCATCTAAAGTATCGAAAGTACCTGTTTTATATGCGGAATATTTTTTTAAGACTCTTTCTTTGTTATTCTGTTTATTATCCGAATATTATGTAAGATGATTACAAAGTCTATATGCAGTTTTAAACTTTCATAACTTTCGCTCTATACATGTGATAAAATTAATCCGTAAAGAACATTGGAATTACACGATTTAATGAAGTTTTGTAAAGATTAAAAGTGAAACTATTTGTAAAGATTTTCCTAACAGATGGGTTGGAAGAGATGGACTTATCTCTTGATTACTGCGTTCGCCAAATTTGAATCGGTTGAATTTATTCCGAGGATATTAAAACTATTGTTTATTCAACAAAAGCCTCGTTCTTTAAATGTATGGACGTATGGATTAGGATTATCAAGTGTTTGAAATATTATTATAAATCGATTAATAAAATGTATTTGTACACATAGAAAAATATTCTATCTGCTAAGAAAAGCGATTATTCAGTTTACTTTTTTCTTTTAAATAACGGTTATTTTTAACGAAGACTATTTTCTTGATAATGGTATTAAAATGTCACAAATTTTACAAAAACTCGTTATGTACTCGTTATGTAATAAGAATTTATTTTCTAAAGAAATTATAAAATTGTATCAAAGAAATATTTGATAATAAAGATTGAATTTTTGTTTTAACTTAATATTTTTGAAATATATTGCTAGAATTCAGAATATATTTTGAATAAATTTGATGCTTATGATAAACTTGTGATAGATTTGCGGATATACAAACGTTTGAAATACTCAAAACAAATAATCTACTTAAATACAATACGTATTTTTCTGTGTGTAAAACTTGAGAATCATATTTCGATTTGTATATAATAACAATGGATATATTGAAAAATGACAATACAAAGAATAAATGTACGTAAAAACTGAAGTAAATTTTTTCACTTTTTCACTTTTCAATTTTTTCACTTTATCCCTTTTACAAATTAATTTTATTATACGTCGTTTGAAAACTTTGCGGTCCATACAACTTTAGGTTTTAAATTACTTTTATTTTTTTCAATATGGTCTTCCTCAACTTCAATAGACTTCAGCCAGTGATGTTTTAGTGCTTTTATACCATCATGGAAATCTGAAGTTCCTTAAAATAACTGTACTGCATTGCGATTAGACTATGAAGTTTTCAAATGACCCTCGTACATAAAACGAAAGTTACGAAAATTTAGAGCGACACAAAGACCTTACAATTACTCTGTAAAAAATATGAAATACGACTTGTTCTCTTTAACGTTACGCATGTCTGTCTACGTCTGATCGAAGCTAGATTACCTCCACAATTTTCCCAGCGTCTTCGACAGCTCGGCGTTGTGCAATTGCGGATATTGATCGGCCAGTCTTCGTCTTGCTGCTTGCGCCCACACCATGAAGGCGTTCATCGGGCGCTTCACGTGGGCACTTCTTCGCCCGCCAGCGCGCGAAGTCACCGGAAGTAGCGTCCAATCGTATCCTGCAAATATACGATGGGATGGA
Source organism: Cephalotes varians (assembly GCA_037157785.1). NCBI lineage: Eukaryota > Metazoa > Arthropoda > Insecta > Hymenoptera > Formicidae > Cephalotes > Cephalotes varians. The sequence continues at coordinate 70,570 of JANQDE010000048.1, forward strand.
CTCTTAATCCATATACGAGCTCCGAAATTTTGAGAAGAAACAAATCACAATACTCTGACGCATCATCACATGCGTGCCAGAAAAAACTCGCTTCATCCAATTCGATAAATTTATTTATGACTTCACATTCTTGAAATATCTTCAATAGTATTGAATTTCAGATAATCGTTGAAAACTCTTTCAACGTTTAGTTAATGGAGAGAACTCGACTTTTTATCTTTTGGTGTTTTTCTTTCATCGCTTTATATAATAGGGGGAGTTCCCCTAACGCCGGATGGCATCCAGCATCGGACACTAGCTTGAGAATTTTTGAGAATAAAAACGAAACGAAGCGATTGTATTCGCAAAAGAGATTAGAAAAACGCAAGAAGAGCAAGAGGTGTGTAGGAACAAAAATTAGGAAACATAAAAATATAATAATCAAAGTTTAAAAAACATAATTTTTTTTATTAATCTAAAGAAAATCTTAGGTGTCCGCTATTAGAGGAACTCCCCTATCTAAATTAATTAAAATCAGTTTGTCTTGATATTCTATTTCAACGTAAGAGAGGCAATCACGAGAAATACGTTATATAAACGCCACGTGATAACGAAATTTTCTAGCTCGTATCTCTCCGTCCTCGCGAGCACCGGAAGTGGTCCGTCCGCAGAATCGGATTGTAAAAGAATACGAGATAAAACTACACCTGTATCCTCGCAGCTCATGCGGCCGATTCGACCGACATTTGTTAGCGCCGTCGGTCTCTCTCCTCTCCGTCTCCTCTTTATTTAACTTCTTTATGAAGAACGCGATAGGATTTTTACGACCTGGAAATCATATGAAGAGATAGAGAGAAAGAGACTGAACAGGATGGTCTCTCGTTATTTCTTCGTATTAAGAAACTAATCATTATTACTTGGCAGTCGTTTTCTCTGAAATGCAAATGGCTAACTGGAATCTCAGATTATATGGGTCAACTTGAGATTCGGCATTTTCAGTAAAGAAAAACTCTATCTCTTCATCGAAAGATGATTATAAGCGTCAGCCATTAATATGAACGTGTGAGAAAAATTAAAAAAATTAACAAATGGCCCGATTTTATGAATGCCGAGTATCTATACATTTCACTTCTGAAAACACACACACACACACACACACAACATTAACTTGAGCTAGAAAACAATATTTAACTTTTAAAGTTGAATAATTTTCCACTTTGCACACGTACATTTTTTGTGTCTTATGTGCATATCTTGCATTAAAAAAATTCGGTTGAATTAGACGGCGGGCAATCAGTGGATATCATAAGATCGAAGTTTATTACGAAACAGTCCTATTTAAATGGTCGAGACGTAAGTTCAGTGACGTAAGTACTCCAGATTACTGAAAATTTCGTGCCGCTTAATAAGGATTCGGCTCCGGATGTGGATTCCTACATTTCACTTCGTGGGAAAGGAGCAAGCCCGAGTAAGCCCGAGGTCGTAAAACCTTGTCTCCCTTCGAACTGTATAACCAACTTATGTAAATCTGTCCTGCACTCTTACCGCGGTCTCTTAAATCTTAATTCCCCGGCCCGAAAGAGCACGGTCTGGTCTAAATTGGAGGAGGCAGACCCGGAGGAACGAGGAAGAGTTCGGGATGAACGGGATGAGATAATTAGGCCAATTCGGAAATAACGTAATATCCCATGTGTGCAAGATTGATGAAATTGATTTAGCCAGCAATTAAACTGTCGTCTTACAACATATCCTTTTCCTCACACGACTGAAAATCACTTAGAGGAACAGGAATAGCTGTCTCTTAATTTATTCGCTCGTTATTTTGCGTAAAAGATGTGACAAAAGTTTAAGAATATTTTTCTTAGCCGAGGAATAAATGTATACACAGAAAGAACGATTTTGCTGAGGGATCTAAAATTTTGCTGGATCTAGATCAGAAAATAATTTTGTTGAAATCTTAAAAATAATGAGCAATGCTGCAAAAAATTTTGATATTCTAACAACTAGTTTAAGCATTCGACATAATTATTTTGATAGTTCAAAATTACTTTTCTGATCTGTATCTATCTAAAATTTTAGATCTTTCAGCAAAATCGTTCTTTCTATGTACAATATTCATTAATTTCTTTAGTCTTGATATCTCTTCTACTATCTTAACAAAATTGATATGATATTTTCGAAAAGATGAAGAAAAAAGAGCATTACATGCAAGAACTAAAAACGGGGTTGAGAAGATACCTTAAATCTCAATTTATTCAACTGCATCGAAGTGCTTTTGTATTTCTAATTACTTATTTTTAATCAGTATCGAGCATTTGAAGGGCGAGTCAACGAGGATAGACGGGAAAAAGAGGGTGTGGGCGAGACCACGGGAAAGACGGTGCACGTGACGAAGCGTCAACCCGGGGTTCGGCTGGTGGGAGCTAATTACCGTGGGTCCACGGTCCACTGGCGCGGCACTTGTGTCGGCGCCTTTCAGCGTTCGGGGGAGGTCCTTCGTCGACGCCTGCGCCGATAGCCGCGGCCGAAATACAATTTTACACGGAAACGTGGAAGGCCTTTGCGAGGAACGCGACGGGAATAGAGGATTTCGCGCGAACCGAACGTACGTGGTCGATTAGGCGTGCAGAAGATGCTTAAGAGGGTTGGGCCCCTTTTCGAGGCCCAACGATACCGACTATATAGGTGAAGCCCCTCAGTCGCTAGAACGGCAAAAAAGAAGCATTTCTCTCCACACCCCTGTCTTTTTAATAATTTTACACATGAAAATGAAGACATATGTGTCTCGCAAGTAAAACTTAGAAAATGAACATTGTTACATTCGTCTAAAGATAAAGCGGGGATTAGCAGTACAACGAAGCTTTATCTCGAAGTGACGGTGAGACATTTGTTATCGGTGAATTAATCAATCTCTGGCATCAAACATAGTTATATGCCCAACGATCAAGCGATAAATCCCAAATCGCAGATTTGAGAAAACTATTCGCCAGATCGCGCCTAATTTTAGGCTATCCCCGCATTTCGATTTGGCTAATTACGGACGTGAATCGGCGAATCGGACCGAGTGACCAAGAATTCGCTCGTTTTCCTTTTTTTTTTCAGGATCGTGAATGGCTTTTGAGTTGCGAGATCAGGGCCGTAGTTAGCGCGCCCGTATTACAATAGGCGGGTTGTGCTGGTGAATGAACCGGTGTGCCCGGCCGTCAATGGCGACCTGTCGTCGACTCTTGCTACATTAACTCCTTTACAAATCCGCCTGTTACAAATCCTCCCGCCTTTAACGAGGCCCTCTTAAACGCTTCGATACCTCGTCCCGTCGATGTTTGACATCGCTACGCGGCTCGTCGCCACGTGCCCGACGATGCTCGACTCGCGCCGCATTGTCCGGTCTCGCGAAGCGACGAGAATTCGCGCGGTACCAATACGAAACGATCGGTGAAATGAGTGTCTTCGGAAACGAGACGATCGAAATTTAAATAAGATCAGATGTGATCCTTGGTGATTGGTATTAATTTTTTAAAACGCTTGTAAACATAATTACCATTTGATATAACATTTTGTATGACAAAATAGCTACATAACAATGTAAAGTAAAAGGTGCACTTTTCAATAAATAGATGAATCAAAAGGAAACCAGACTAGGTTTATAAAAATTTGAATATTTATCTAATTTAAATCTGGCCTCTATTCCCTTTAAAGCATTTCCCTTCTGTATTTATACAGTAATCCCATCACTTCCGTCGTATCTCAAACGCTCTCTGGAAATCTTCGTCTCGAATCGTATTAAGCATCTTTTGTGCTTGGATCCTTGGCTGCACCTTGAGCTTTAATTTCATTTTGGAAAACAAAAAGAAATCACCAAGCTTGTAACCTGTTTTAAAAGGGCGGCGGTTCGATATCAAGGACATCCAGGCTGAATCGCAAAAGATGCTTAACGCGATTCGAGACGAAGATTTCCAGACAGCATTTGAAGCACGGCGAAAGCGGTGGGATCGCTGTATAAATGCAAAAGGAAACTATTTTGAAGAAGGCCAGATTTAAATTAGGTAAATATTCAAATTTTTATAGAGCTAGTCTGGTTTCTCTTTAATTGACTCATGTACTTTTCTATGAAGGTACAGAAAAAATGGTTTTGCTGATATACAGATCTGAAAATAATTTTGTTTGAAACATCAAAATATAATTATGTAGGACTCAAACTGATTGCTAGAATGATAAAACTTTTTGCAGCATTGTCATCAACGTTCAAGTTCTATATAATGATCAATAACAAAAATATTTTCAGATTTGTATCTAGCTAAATTTTTAGATACTTCAGCAAAACTGTTTTTTCGGATTACAGTCTCATTTAATATCAGTCATATTATACAATATTTTGCATTACATAATGAAAATTCTACACGCAAAACATGCAAAATAGACTTCAGCGATAAACAAGATAATTCATGTAATTTCTTAATACGTTGCGAAATTCCAGGAGATTGGTCGAGATGCGTCCTGTATGACACCTGTATTTTCGTCGAGTGAATACTTTGTATCGAAATGCGCATCGCTTAGTATGGATCGATGGATCAAATATTTACTCGTGGTGCAGACGCGGGCTCTCTCGTCGAGCTATGTGATAAACTATTTGGATTATACATTCCTGCGTACGCTCAATGTTCACGAGCGACTCGCGCGTGCCTTCGGTTTTTCAACCTCCAACCACATCGACGGATTCAAGTGTCCGTCACTCCGCCATCGTTTCTGGCGCTGCCTAATCTAACACATCTTATATCCAATCTAAACACATCTTATATCCAATCTTAAAACGGGAGCGTGTCATGATTCGCATACCTCGCCGAGTGGATCGGTTATCGTCTCGAAACGCATTCTCTAAAATACCCCCGAAGATTCTCCTAGAAATTTATTCGTTTAATTCGAAGAGTATCCGGACAAATCTGACGAAGAAAAGTTTTTACGGCAAGCGATTCGTCGGGAGATACTAATATCGCGTGTCTTGCATCTAGGCCCCACTAGAATAGCCGGCCAGACTTGAAAAAGGGGCGACGCGCGTCCGCGGCTCTTCCTCCTAATCCGCTACATCGACTAGACCCCATTAATCCTCGTAATTATTCGCGTCGCGATTGTCCGACATCGCAGGACAGAATTAGTTCGGCAGAGATATCATCCCTAGGCGATTTCCACCTGTCTGTCCGTACGGGTGCCGCCGTTTCTCCGGCGGCGACAGTCGTCGTGCCTCGGATCTCTGGCGAAACTCCGTCGTCGCGGAGACCAAGTCTCGACGCGCGCCGTAAATCATCAGGCCCTGCGTCCCCCCTCCCGCGACGGTGATCTTTTAGATTTAATTCGGTACTAACATAATTAGCAGGCGCGTATGCCTCGTCTCGCTCTGCTCGCAGCACCTGCCGTACTCGCGAATTTCTCCCTCCCCTCCTCGAAGAAATATAGCCGAGGGGGATCGTCTCCTCGCGAGGAGAACGATCCTCCTCAGCTATATTTCTCCGTCTCGTCCGACTCCGCTCCGCCGCCGTTGCCGCTCCGCTCTTTCTCCGCCTTGTTCGGGTTCCACCCCTGCTTTCCGCTTTCTACTCTCGCGAATATCGCCCGGATAAATCGGCGAGCGGCCAAATGGAGACGAGAGCGATGCCGGCCGACGACGCGGGCTTTCAGCGCCAATTACCAGTCGCCTTCCCTCCCTAAATGACTCGATAAAGACTGCAACGGACGAAAAAGAACGAGGCGGCGAATGGACGCGCGCGTTTCGCGTGCTATTTCGGATGACTGATATTTTTTCGTCTGCCAATTTCGAGCTGCAGTTTATTTCGTCAACGCCATCCGATATTGCGTCCGAGCGTCACAAACGTAGATTACTCTTTGAATGTTTTGTAATACTTTATGATTTTTTTCAACGTCCCTTTTCGAGAAAATGATGGCGCCTTTCAAAAAAGCGTAATAAAAAGTTCATAAATAATTAAATTTAAACCAAATTACGTAAACTGGTCAATTTTTCGTCAAGTACCCGCCAATTTCAAAGCGCGATTTCGTGATACTTATTCTTTGTTTATTGCCATAATTTTTCCTTGTGTGTAAGTGACTAGAATTCTTGCTTCTCAAAAAGTACATTTAGCACACATCATTGTGATTTAACTCCCTCTCACTATTTTTCATGAATATTACTCGTTATAAAACTATCATTATGCTCATTGTCGTAAATTTTTTTAAATAAATTTATGTTTAATGAATATAAAATGCATACCTTGCAATAGCTTGCCCACAGCATCGTCCAAGGAATTGTTGCTGCTGTTATGCTCGTTGCTAGAAGAGCCGGCTTTTCCCTCTAATGACGATAAGCCGTTGCTATTGTGATGAGCCTCCATTTTTATTTTCGTTAAACGCGAAAGACACTCTCACTGACAACTGATCCCCACAATCACCGAAAACTTTGTCTCTCATAAATGACGAAGATTCACGAATTCAAGAAAGATATGAACGTCAAAAATATCACTCAAATAATCGACAAATCAAATGGCAAATTTCGACGAGACGTAAAATGCGTCTCGTGGATATCAGTCGCAGATAAGCGGGATTCTCAGTAAGAAATCTCTGTCGCAGGAAGAGAGAGGCGCTCGATAATTAATCGAGGGTTATCGGGGTGCGATTTATCGGGTCGGATAGGTCGCCGAATCTTCTTTATGGCTACTTAGTCGACCTCGCGCAACCTTATCTGCATCGAACATTTTTTTTCCTTATCCCGATTGATTAAACCGATTCCCGCGAACTCGTAGATCACTCAGAGATTCACTTCGTTATCGGCTCCAGGAAACATTATGGGCGGAAATCGATGCGACGGGACGCGATACGTTGAGAGGAGAGGAGGGACGACAATCTTCGGGAATCCCTCGAACTGTAGCTCCTCGGCTTATCTTTCGTCAATGGATCCTTTCTCGAGGATTCCGCGTCCTTCTCGCGTTCGACGCGTGACGGCTCAAGAGTCGTCGTGGGGCACGCTACTTCGAGGGGTGCCACATCGAGCGGGAGAAGATTCGTCCTGGCCGACCTCGAGATCATCGGGTCGCGTCATAGTTAAATCCACGACGTCTCTTTATCTGTCGCTTCTCTTTCTCTCTCTTTCCTGTTATCGAAGACGGGAGGTAGTGTAAACTGAGACGCCGTGTCGTCTCTTATCCGATCTCTACCTCGCGACATCGAATGGATACCCGAGGTCGGGAGACGCGACGGCACGGCGGTACTGGCGAATCAGGTAAACTCCGATGGCCGACTGATCGACCGAGAGGAGAGACGCGACGATGGACCCGATGGATTCGGGGAGGCGAAGAAAGCCGTCCGCACGGCTCAGCCGCACAGGTTGGTCCACGGGTTGGAAGAGGCCGAAGCCGAGGCAAAACGAGACGAGCGCACGTCTGGCACACGCACCGAAACCATCGGGCGGATGGCAGACCGTTCGCGGAGGCGGTTCCGTGGACCACCTACCTCTGGTGGGGGAGACACGTAGGATCTTCCTCCTTTCTCTTCTTAACCGTCCTTCGTCCTCCTCTCTTTCTCTTCATCGTCGGTTTCTCGCGTCCGTGTCGGTCTCTGGCGTATCCTGCGATCCTGCGCATCTCTGCATCGCAATTCCCCGCAAAATCTCCTTTCTCTTTGAGGCGCTCCTTTCTCCATGGAAAATCGTGAAAAATTTGAGATTCCTGGATCACGAAGCCGCGTCTCATCGTCGAGTATTTTTCTCTTTTTTTTTCTACTTTATTAAATAGGCAGAAAAGGTGCTGCTTTTAAAGAAAATAGAAAAGTTGAATATTAATGGAAGATTCTTTGGCCGATTTAAAATCAATTTTTTTCTTAGCAATCGAAATATCAATAATTTTTTTAATTACGAGTGAGTAAAAAACTTCTTCGCAAATTATATTTCAGAGTGTCAGATAGAAAACTATTGTTGTAAAATGTAAGAAAACTAGTCAGATAGAAAACTATTGTTGTAAAATGTAAGAAAACTAGTCAGATAGAAAACTATTGTTGTAAAATGTAAGAAACTGTCACGTAGTGATCACGTAGTGATAGTTTCTTATATTTTAAGGAAAAGAGTTTAAGAGAATTTTAAACCTTATTATAGATTTTTATCGAAGAAGAAAGAAAAAATATATATATTATGCTATTTTCAAGAACCTTGGATTATTGCGTTATTATATTGTAATAATGTAGAATCTATAGATCCACAGATAATATGTGCATCCGGCTTACGATTATCCACTTTACAATTTGTTCGCGACGAAGCATCGACTAATTACTCTGTTTGTTGTCGCGAACGTGTAGATCGTACGTGAAAAGATTGCTGGAAAGTGGACCGCTAGTTTATTGATTGTATGCGAATAAATGATTAATGATAAGGGTTCGTGGAAGATTTTTACGCATACATTGACTGTCACTTATATGAATTTTTTGCTAAAGTATATAAAAATTAGACCAGATTTGAAAATTATGTTAAACTATTAAAATAATAATGTAAGATGCTTAAAGATGATGATAATGCTGCAAAAAGTTTTGACATTTTCGCAATTGGCTTGAGTCAAGTATAATTATTTAGATCGCCCAACATAATTATCTTCAGATCTGTATCTGGCCTAATTTTATACATGCACTTCAGCAAAGCTTCTTTCCGTGTAGCGACTCGTAACTCTTCGAATTATTTATTTAGCAAAATCTCGTACTCTCTCCATTGTTGCGTTCATATAAAAAACGAAGCGATTATTCGCCATTTCGCCCCAAGTGTTCATCGCTCTTGAAGCATTTTCCTTCGGTACATCCTGTATGTAAACGCGCGAGAATAACGTCGCGTCGGGACGGAATGCGAAAAAAGTACGCGCGACAAAATAGAGCAGCGTGATCTTCAGCGAGGGCAAAGGGAAGAGAAGAGAAGAGTCCCGAAGTCGTTCCCTCCTCCGTCCGACGGTCCGGAAAGGCGAGCCTAATTATACAACGAATTTAATGAATGAATGAGCTAGCAAATACAGTGGCTCATACAAACCATGGTCGTATATAAACCACGGTCAATGCCGTGTAGCGGCTTTTGTGGAGAGATCAAAGAGAGCATCTCTTGCTCTCGCACTTTACGGGATTAACTCGCGCTACCACTGGCGCGTGAACGCACGCGAGTGCGCGACCCTCACGGATTAAAGATTACGACATTCCTGTCCGGAGTATTCTCCACGCCGAGCGCAGAGAGCGTCGTCCCAATCTGTTCCAATCTTTCGTAATTGTGCGCAAATATGAATGGTCTGTGTTGAAACGTGAACTGAACTGACACACTGAAACTAACACGTTTAGCATTTCCCATAAGAATAAAAAATAATCGGGAGATAATTAATTTGAAAATAGATATCAGTAAAAATTTTTTTCAATCTTGTTGGGATATTTGGAGAATGAAAAATATAAATTTCTCTTCTACATCCTTCTACATGAGTTCGCGGCTTAGCTGAAATTATACAATTTACAAATAAAGCTTGAAAAACTGATAATAAGAAAATAATTTATCCCATATTAGTAGATAAACAATAAAGATGTAATAATAGATATACAATTAGTAGATGTGATGCATAAATCACAATTTAATATATAACAAATATAATAATTAATATTATAATTATATAAATATATTATATTTATATAATGAAAGATAAAGTATTACTAATAATTTATCTATAATTTACAGTCGTTGCTTCCATGCCTTAATGAAAATCAAATTACAATTAAATTACAATATAATTAGAATTAAAATTGATCTAAATTGGAGCCAACATGCCGAATCGACTAACATTCTTCATCGCATATTTCTGCACGCGTTTTCGATTTCTTCCACAAGATACTCGTTCATCCGTGCACCCTCCAAATGTCTATCCGGGCGTGCGCTCGTATTATGCACCGGCCGCGATGCGCCGGCAATGCAAATTTAGCCCGACTGGAACAATAATATTGATTTCACGAAGCCGGAATTTTGCTCTTGCCGGGATAAACATCCCGGCGCGCGCGCACGTGGCGTCAATATGCGCCTTTCCCCGATATGTGTAAGCGAGAATTCGTTTCTCTCTCTCTCTCTCTCTCTCTTTCTCTCAGAACCGTTCCTGAGGCTTAGCCTCGTTTCCATCCGGGGAAACATTCGCGCCCGCTTCGCATTTGTGCCTCTTTATTTCGAGGCGATTATTACATCCTCTTCGAATATCCAAAGCAATTTTGGTATCTGAGTACGGAATAGTATAAAATTAAAAGAAATAAAATCAGATCTTTCTCCTTTTCTCTTTAGACAGTACAGTGATAAAAAATTTAATAGAAAATTTAATGATTTAATCAATTACAAGACGTAATTTAAAGATATAATCTTTCGAGAAAAAATCAAGCAAAAGAATGAGGGATATAAAAGCAAAGCTTGCTCTGCATTTTTCAAGAAATGGTAAAGTAAAAAATTATTATGGATTTGAATGAATTGGTTCGATTTTTCTTTATATCCCGAAATATTTCAAAAAATATTTATTTTTTGTTGCATATATTTATTTAAGAATGATGGGCAATAATTTATCTCTCAATCGGCTATCAAAAAAAAAATTAAGAATATGACTTTCACTTTCACTTTCGTGTTAATCTTGATAAATATTAATTATATATCACTAATATATTAGTTATATATTACTGATTACGGATATAACAGAATCGGGAACAGTGAGGAAGAGATCATCGTTGGAAGGTGGTGGATCGAAGGATACATATCGAATATGCGGGCGACTCTCCCGTGCGCGGGTCGCCGCGATAAAATAATAATTCCAGCAATTCCTGGGGGTCGGGACGGCGTGCCGTCGGGCACTTGAAAGGATCCCGTGGGCGGGGAACGGGGAGGTCGGTGGAGTCGGGTACCCAACACATGTAGCCCCCCGGGTGGCGAGCACCGGCGACTCGCGCACAGACCCCCAACGGAGACACGAGCCTCGAGACATTCTGCGTTGTCATCCTCGCGTCCCGGCAACGTCATTGCGTAGTACATGAGGCCGATAGCTACACGGGTGTACGCGTGTCGATAAACACGGATGTGCACCGCGACCCGATTTTTCATGGATTCGTGGTTAAATCATTTTCGCAAGAATGACGTAAGTCTCATTCGGAAACCGCGGAAGAATGATAATTAAAGCGCTGCCTTTGATTTTAATCTGATTGATTAATCTGATGAATTTAATGGATCTGTCGCGATTTAATAATTGAAAGATATTCAGCGCAGCTTTTATGACGTAAATTAAAAAAAAATAATTTAGAGTAATCTAGAGAAGTACTTAAAACTGAGAAAATTAAACTTTCGATTTCTCTAGAGTTCTTGGAAGATAACTAGATTATTGTTGCGTGTGATAATTTATTCGAAAATCGATTACTAATTTCAACGGTTCGGTGGTGATTTAACTTCTTCCTTTATACGCGGAAGATAAATCCGCTTTTTGATTTTACGAGGAATACAAAAATATAAAATAGGTTTCGCTGTGAGAAATGGCGAACCAAGTGTTGACTACTCTTATTTGAATTGTGATCTGTATGCCTAGAACGTGGTTTCACTGACACAGATATGCGTATTGTGACTTACAAATTAGATACTAAATAATCTTCCTGACATGTAATCACTATCGAATGTGTTTTTCTCTTATGTATTGTTATTATTTTATTTTTGTGTTATTATTTTATTACATCTTATATTCTCTTAAAAAATTGTTCTTATTTTATTTAAAATAATATATATATATATATATATATATATATCTATTTATGTTATTTTGAAATAATATAAAATGGATAAATAGATAGATAGATATCTTATCCTTAGTAAAAATTAACCGTGTCCATAGGAACGCAGCTTCGTTCTCTTTATCCGCAAATCTTTCTTGCTACGCTTAATTTTCATTGTGAAACTCAGTCGATTGCTATTGCTTTCTAATTAATTCGCTCGAGCTTCCCGGACTGATGCTTACGAAATCGTTAATTACAACCGACTTGATTAATGACTCGAGCTGCGTTCCAGAGACAGTTGCCTGAGCATACCAACACGCATCAAGATTTATGTGCATTTGAAGATGCAAATGCAATTGACAAATATTAAAGAAGACATCCTCATTACATTATGCTAGTAAAAATAATAAAAGTAATATATTCTTCCAAGAGACGCTATGCAATTTACATTATACATTTGTATTAAGCGTAATTAATTAGTTAATTAAATAACGATTAGTTAATTGTTGAATTAGTTAATTAAATAACATATATTCTAAATGACTTTAAGAGATATTTAAAGAATATTTAAAGATATTGACGACTTTATCTTTTATTTTGCAAAAAATAATAATTAATGGAATAATTAACGCTCGCGCATTCGCGCACGTTTTGTAAATAATATATTTACAAAAAATCCATAAATAATTTGCAAAATTAAAAGTGAAAATTTTTCCTAGCCATAGAAGACGTTCATTAACTTATGCCCGTTTCATCAACAGATTAATCTTAATTCAACTTCATCCTTTTCTAATTCTTAGACTTACAAAAAGATGAGTAAGTTGAATTGAGATTAAAATTAATCTACTGGTGAAAACAGGCATTAGATACCATGATCTGGCCTTTCTGCAAAATTAATATATGGTCACTTTCTTTCATACGTCAGCTGAAAAGGATCCAATGCAAAATCTTTTCGCAAGTATGAAGCAATATCGAAAGTGATTCCCGTGATTCACGGATTGTATTTCGTCTCCGCATCGAAGCTTTCGTTTTATTTTGCCGAAATTTAAAGTGCAAATGTCCGATCGCCGCGAGAATCGGTCGATGAGTGCAGCGTGCAATCGTGAATGCAACCGATCTTGATGCGGCGCAGCGCGTACTCTCCTCCACGCGACGTCATAATTGCGGCCGACCGCCGGACCAATCGACGAGACCACGTCGGAGAAACGGAGATGATCGCGACCAGGAACGGTGAAGAACTGAAGAGCTGTAAAAGGAGAGAAGAAGAGGTAAGAAGGGGAGAGAAGAAGAGGGATGAGGCGAGAGAATAGGTGGAGCGAGCAGAAACACGATTGGTTCCATCCTCCCGGAGGATATCGTAGCCATGGAAACTCTCTTGTCAGCAAAGAGCACCGAAATATAAATGGAATGACCGGCGATCTCCGACAGTCTGAAGGGAAAGGGAACGCGATATCATGAAGAAGGGGAGATGATCTATCCGAGAACAGAGAGAGAGAGAGAGAGAAAGAGAGAGAGAAATTGCGATATTATTAACATCTGATTGTCGAAGAAGGGGAGATGATCTATCTAAAAAACAGAGAGAGAGAGAGAGAAAGAGAGAGAGAAATCGCGATATTATTAACATCCGATTGTCGGTCAGCGAGAGTGGTCTCTCGCGCGAAAAATGTCAGGATGCAATCAGATGGTGCAACATTGTCGCAGGATACCCTTCGGTCAACGAGATGATGTCATCATTCTTTGTTCTCCAATCTTTAACATTGTATCATGAATGCAATCGTGATCTTAAAAAATAATAATAAAAATGCTTTGTATTAAAATAAAAAATGTTGGAGGAAGTTTGAAAAGGTATAGCCGTAACACATATTAATGGAACTCGTACTAGAGATTAAGTCGACGAAAAAAGGAGATTGAACACTTGAATGCGCCACACAAGTGTAATGGGTTTATTTGGTACTCGAGACTCTATTTCGCAGTAAAAATTTTTATATATTCGACTTAAATCACATGTATTTCCTCGTTAATTTTTATTTTACATACCCGCGCGATGAAAGAGCTTTTATTTTTTATTGAAATATACTTGAGAATTAATTCCTTTTTCAATGAATAGCAGTCTTTCGTTGATTAATTAATTATAGCAATTCTTTTACAATTACTATTAATTAAGAATGAACTTGTAATGATTGATCGCGTAATGATTGTAATGATTAATAAATATATAAGGATTAAATAATTATACACTCAGAGAAAAGCATTTGATATTTGTGATTATAATTGCATGAAAAAATAATTATGATTAAAAGCTCTATTTTTATAATTATTACTGTTATAATGTTAATAATAATAATTATATTTATAGTTCTACCAAAAATTATATATAATTGGCACCAAAAGTGACTATAAATTATAGTATAATTAAATATAATTAAATTATGATTTAATTGCAATCATTCTTTTCTCTCAATGTAGTCTCTCCCGCTATGACGAAGCTTCCTTTTGCTCATATGTCGATTATGATAATGGAATCTTTCCATTGACAGTGCATTACAATACGAAAAAGCAACAAAAAATATAACAGCCTCGCGGGTGCCGCCTTATTTGGCCGCGTTCCTCGTCGAGGCGACGACGAGGCCGGCGAACACGACGACCGCGAGATACGCGGAGCGAATGCCTCGTGCCTCTCCTCGTCTCGCTTCCACTCGGCGTGATATCCCGGCCACTTCCACCGCCGCAACCGTCGCCGCCGCCACCGCCGTCTCCCTCCCGGTTGCACGCGACCGTCGCTGAGACCTCACGGAGCAACAAGTGTTACCAGCGCGCTGCTTTCGCCCCGCCCCCAAAACGAGCCAGCCGCGCCGAGTGAACGATGTCAGGCCTCGTGGTGGAAACTGCCCCGAGGCGATGCAACCACCTCACTCGAGCGCCGATCGCGCGACAAGCGACCCGCCGAAACCCCGAGAGCTTCAACTCGGCGCGAGTTACCGCGAGTAATGCGAACGCGAGCCCCGCCATCCGTCCCGGTGAGCGGAGATCCCGGTGTTCTCGGTGTCGATATGTGAAACTGTTCGAACGCCGCTACACGGAAGATTCTTCGAGACTCTCTGAGAAAGGTGCGAAGTCGTAGTCTGCGGTACGCGAGACGCGGGCCGGGCGGCTGGTGCGAGTTAACGGGTTCCTACGATCGAACGAACGGATCGAACTCAACCGAAATCTTCGCAGATTCCCCGTGAATTCCGCAACTTCTGTACAATTCTAATTCTGGTGATGTCACGGGCGATCTCGCGACGGTACCAGAATGTAATCGTTGCTGCTCTCGAAGGATACACGATGAATGATGAACTGTAATGGTACAAAAATCCGCTTAAACGTTAGTGGTATCTGTCTATCGAGACACGTGTTATCCAACCGAGCAAATTGAGGATTCGCTGGCGAGGAACGAAAAGCTGAAGTGCAATGATCTACGGGGAAGGATAAGAGGACCGACCATCGAGGAAAACTGTCGATCACGATATCGCAGCATCGATCTCGCTTTCTCGAAGCAGACTAGGCGCGAGACGGACAAAGAGAAACGGCGCAGATAAGAAGCGACGGAGTTCGGCGAACTGCGACGAACAAAAAGGCGACCGCCGCAGATAGAAGAACGCGGAATCACACGCGAGTTAATCACGAGCGAAATTGATTACTAATGTGATAGCCGTCGATCACGCTCGAAATTCCACGTGGAGGAGGGAAAGATCGGCAGCTGGCGAAACTTATCGTCGGACTGAGCGGAAAACTGAAAAAAACGAAAGTTCACACGCTCGCCACGATGATAAGACGATAACAAAAGCGGCGGCGATATCGCGACAATGACAAATTGATTGATCCTCGATCGAGGCTACTTCTCGTCGCGGCTGATACGAGATGAGACGTACTTTCCGCGTGACGTGTGCGATAAATCGGCAGGACTGATCGTGCGCGATCGTACGGCACCCTCGACACCCTCGACAACGGCCTCGCGGCGTCCGTTGTTCGCGCGACGTACGCGACGAAGGGGATGAAGATGAACGACGTCAAGCCGGAGAGCAGCGGCGCGTCGATTTCGCCGACGGGCGGAAACAATAACAATAACAACAATAGCATCAACGGGAACGGCAAAGCGTCGGCAACAGCCGCCGCGGCGGCGGCAGCGGCTGCGGCGACGGTGGCCGCTAATGGCGGCGAGGGGATCAGCGCTGCCGTCGCCAAAGTTCTCCAAGGATACGACTGGACCCTGGTACCCGTTGCCACCAAGTAAGTGTATCGCGTGGCGAACTCGCACTTTTCTCACACCTTCGAATTATCGTTTTCGTTCGAGCGATGAAAAGAATTCGGCATAATCACTCGCCATAATCTTCTCAAGCTGCAGACTTCTTCAGTCGTATTTCAAACGGTTTTTTGTTGGGGCATTTAAAGAGAATGGAAAAACCTTTGCCGTCACGAAAAAATTCAACGAATCGAAGAAACAGAGAAAAAAATTAGTGTAGCCGACGTTTGCGCAAAGTTACTATATGTGACGAGTAAAATATATTGGATATATAAATATTTTTTACATCGATATCGATGCTTCGACGCCAATTTGGATAGATATCTTTTCTATTTAAAGCAAATACATTAATAAATCAGCGATAAAAGACGTTTTTGCGAGATATTTCTTTATATCTTTTCTAGCTTCCTCGATACTCGATTTGTCGATGTTTTTGCAAAGCGTTTTAATTGCCGCGAGTCGTATTAGCGACGCGTTAACATAGACACGCATGTGGCCGTGCTGTTAAGCCTCGCGGGCTTAACTCGCGCGAGGAGGGAAAAAAACCCGGAGAAAAGAAAGAAGGAGGAGAAACGGCGCGACGAAGCCGTCGGGGAGAGAAGAAGAGGGCGAGGAAACGTGGCGCGGCCTTAAAAATACGTAACGCTAACTCAATTATGACGCACTCGTTTCCCCGGCCTGGGAAACGCGCGCCTCGCGGAAAAATGTCCTCGGTCGCCAATTAACGCAAATTGGCTAATTAATGCCCGATCGCCGCGTCCTGCGCGGCCGCTCGTCGGCCCTCTTCCATCGTGGGAAGGCAGGCGGCTTAAAAATAGCGACCTGATAACGACCCGAAAGAGAGAGAAAAGAAAGAAAAGAAAAGGACACAAGATGAAATATGTTTCTTCCTGCATTTTAGAAGCGGAGTCATCGAGCGGTGTCCTCGGCGCGTCACTCGGCGCACGCCGATGAAAAATCATTAGATTGCCGGCAAACTCGATAAAATCGCGAGCGCGACCTCGATACGCGGAAAATTGTGCAACGCGCTTTTCTATCCGCCGTAATGGCTACCGCGATTTGATATTTCTAGTTACTGCTACGAACGTAATTGCTCTTGTAAAAAAAATAGAATCTGTCGGGAAAATTAAAAAAATACCAAGAACTGAAAAGTATCTTACCAAAGCGTTTATAGTTATGTAAAATGTAAAATTAAAAAATTACGTTTGGATGTAATTGCATTGCGTAAAACTAATAATAATATAATTAAGAATAAAAATTTTCTGTGCCTAAAAAATTATATAAATATGTTTAGAAAAAATTACAATTAAAAATTTGAATATATCTTAATTCGGGAATGAACTTTCAAGCTGCACGCGACGAGCAAAAAGACGTCATTTGCAAACTTATGAAGCAAGATATTCTCTTTGAAACATATTAGAAACTTCAAAATTCTCTGAGCCAGAAATCTATCAAATGATATCGAAACACGTGAAGTGCTGATTTTCTCGGGGTGTATGAAGATTGTCTCATGCTTTCATCGCATAATCTCAACGTCGTTGAATGCGTACAAAAAGAATGTCCGAAAGATCGCGGCTGTCGCGTGCGTCGAAGATAAGACGCCGGAAAAATTCAACGGGAATGACGAGGACGAACGATTACGTACTAGGTACGCGGTTAGATCATAGAGGAGAACGGGCCACGACGGAAATCGCGGAGTGTATCGTTACGCGCGCTTATCGCTAACCCTCAATTACAGGGTTATCTCGGAATAGGGAGAGAGATAGACGCAGGGACACACGATGTTTATTCCCGGTGACAGAGTCCGATAAAATCGACCAGTTTTTTAATTCCCATGGATTTCCATGAGAGCACATCGTGCACCTCGCAGAATCTGCGCTCCGTACCGTATATATCGAACGTTAATTCGCGATTACCAAATGCGAAATATGTCCAATGAGTTCGGTATTCGTGGGATAGAATTATTGAGTTGTCGCGTTATAGCTCCATTCTTTTAATTATCCGCGCGATTATGTCGTTCTCGCGCGCGTATTCTTGCCGTTGCGAGGCAGCGCGTCCGTGCCATTTTGCCACGGTACCACGCCTACGTCGCGAACGCGAAGTCGTACGTATGTATTTTTCTTCTTCTTCTTTTCTTTTTGCGTTTATCCAGGTAAAGGCGTGCGCGTCGTGTGTGCCGCGCGCTCGCGTCGAGGAGCGCCGTGAAAACCCTCGTTAGTGAGCCCACGCTAATTACCAACGGCTCCGCGGGTTTACACACGGATTTAACGCCCCTCTCATTTCAAAGAGACCGAAATGTACCGCGGGGGACCGCTTTCGAATCCTTGAGACGCGCGCCGGAGTCCTTTTCACCCGCGTTACGCGCGTTCGCCACGCTTATCCCCGTGTAATCCCCGCGCGAATCGAACGCTCATGAGGTCCGATTACACCCAACGGGCTACTGCTACCAGCGAGGCTGGTCCCTTCGGGTTCCATTTTCCTCAGTCAGAATCTTCCGGCGCGAGACTTTCGCGTCTGTATCAGGCGTCGGTCATGACAAACACACTCTCGCGCAAATACATACGATTTATGTGTATGTGCATTGATCCGGTACTTATTTACGTATTGCCGGTATCGTTACCCAATCCATGCCTTCGTACCTTAATTCGACTGGTTCGACAATGTTTTAGAACGCATAATAAGCACTGTCTATCTCTCTTTATCCACCTAACGATTCTCGACAGAAAATAATCTCCCGTATACCGTATGCCGCCCGTTCTTCGCGCTTCATGGCCATCCGCTCGGGCGGCCGTGCACGAGTCCTTAAAGAATCCTCGATTAAGGGTAAAAAGAAAAACAGGGAGAAGGATAGGGAGGGGGAGGAGTGAAGGCTCAGGATATCTCTCCCGACGCGGCAATCACGTCAGTCACGTCGATCCCCGGCTCTGGACGGGGCAAAAGTTTTATAAAGTCATCTTCTCGGAAAGAAAGGGATACGTCCATTCCTACCCGTCACACGTCGGCAGCCACGGTGTTATTTTAAGGCCGGTTTTAAACGCTCCGCGCCGAGATGACCCGGGGGTAGCCCGCGCGGAGCAGAACCCGATACGGATACGTATGCGTGTGTATGTATATACCGTGCCCCGTCGCCTCTGGTTATTTTCTTCTGCAAGTCACCAGATTATCCGCCAGAATAGTCGACCGGGTAGGTAGATAGAGAGAAAGAGAAAGAGAAAATCCTTCCCGCCGTTGAATTTAGCTTTTATTTCCGCCGGACGATCCGAAAAATCCATTGTTGATATTGCACGTGTTTCTTTAAGTCGTAAGAGAGCAGAGATCTACGCGATTTTGTGAAAATTTGAAAGAACATGATACAGTGATTCACGAAATTAAAGTACACAACAATTATCTATGATTAACTGAATCGAAGAAGACAAATCGAAAAAAAAACGCATTTTAATAAACGTAAACATATAAATAAACAAGTCTTGCTATATATATCTTTGTTCACGAAGATACATATCACCTTTGAAAGAAGCAGTGATGGATTTGACTCAATTTCATGAGTCACTATATATGAGTTTTAAAATTTTTATTTTGTCGCGAAATTGCATCGAAAAAGAAGGTAAAGTATCGGAAGCAATAAAATATCGAGCATGTTAACTGCTAAAAGAATTAGAGCGCAATTATGGTGTTAAAATTATGTAGCGTAAGAATCTCACGAACTACATAACAGATTGAATTTATCGCATAACTAGTGATCATAGTGACTAAATAAGAAGTTTCTTGCAGGCACAATATCGAAGATAATATTAATATATTTAATCTTATAGAAATTTAGAATCCTGCGTATGTTCGCGTAAATTTGTAGAGAGGTGTATCGTTTCCAATGAAGATAATGTCTTCGAATTACAGGGGCTCCGGCGACAAAAGGGCGGCCCACGTCAAGAGGCCCATGAACGCGTTTATGGTGTGGGCCCAGGCTGCGAGGCGAAAACTGGCCGATCAGTATCCCCAGCTTCACAACGCCGAGCTGTCGAAAACACTGGGAAAGTTATGGCGGTGAGTGTGTCGCGCGTTCTTTGTGCTTGCGTCAATATTTTGAACCGTCGAAACGGTAGCATAAATCAATAATGTGACAAATCACAGAAGAGAAACATGGCATGCAATTATTCTAGATTAGCGCTTAGGTGTTTTACAATTTATATGTGTTCATTTAAAATCTACTATTATATTTTCTTCTGAAATTCGATTGCGATAGAGATTCTTGCGTTGCATCTCTTCTTTGTTGTCTCCGTTTTATTATTTAGCTCGAAATTTGACAAAATCTAACTAAATCTTTGCTTCAATCTTATAGAAATATAAATTTGTCTATAAATTTAAATATTAATATCTAAATATTAAATTTTTCCTTTTTCTCGATTTTATTTCAATATAAAAGTCACGCAATTGAAGATAAACGTAAGTGCGCACTCGAGTGTCCAGTCAACGAGTAAGGTTTCAGCGGTCTTTCTGCCTGGCGGAAAGACACTGTTTCGATAAAATTAATCGGCACCACGTGTCTTCAATCGGATGCCTCTCCGTTCTCCCGATCTGATAAGGCCGATTCTCTCACAGATGCGAGCTCGCCAGGCGGCGGCCAGCCATGCGGGAGAATCGCGCTCGCTGATCTTCGTTCGCGTTCGCTTCGTTCGAAGAAAATCAGATCGCGAGCCGAAAACATGAAAATATGCTACTGATCGTTTCAGCTGCCGTTGATTCGAAACCACCTGTGCGTTTATCGTCGATTCCACGGTTTTAAACTCGTTGAATTTAATTGCATCAATGTTGATGCAATTAAATTATATTTATAATACAAGTATGTAATTATAACATGTAAGAAGAAATCGAAATTTTGCAAATATTAATTTATGTTATTGAAAACCTATAAGCATTTTTACTTTTCTGCATATTTTTCTGGTAAATATACAGTGGTTCCACGCTGCACTTCCCTTACTGCAACGGCTTCAGAGAAATTTATAGATTTTTTAAAATCTTCCTTTTACGATTAAAAAATCTTCCTTTCACGATAAAAAAAAATCTATCATCGAAAGATTAAAGATAATGTTTTAATTGTTTTGGAATCGTATTCAATTTCACTAAGATTTCGGTCAAAGTCACTGGAGGATCGGAAAGAGCTAATATCGTTCAACAAAGCGATTGCGCGACGAAAGTCGGAGTCACTGCGTTCCAATTCCTGCGACCACTTGTTCGTACGTAATCAGTTCTATTTTTACCGCAATTTCGCGAATGCTTCTTTTTTTTATTTTTGGAGCGGTGTGTGTGTGTGTGTGTGTGTGTGTGTGTGTGT